>NQII01000900.1:212266-252093 GCA_002778355.1 Clitarchus hookeri
TGAGTAAGGTGGTGAGGGATGAGGGGTAGGTATGTGGTTAGGTGAGGTATGTGAAGTGAATGAGGTAGGTGGGTGAGTGGGGTTGGAGGTAGGTAGGTGAAGTGGGGTGAGGTAGGTGGGTGAGGTGGGTAGGTGTGTGAGGTAGGAAGGCAAGTGTAGTTGTGAGGTAGATGAGGTGGCTGAGGTAGGTAGGTGAGGTGGTGAGGTTGGTAGGCATGTGAGGTTGTAGGTGGGTAGGTGAGATAGGTCATGGGAGTGTAGGTAGGTGGTGAGGTAGATGGGTGAGGTGGTGGAGGTGAGAGAGGGAGGTAGGCAGGTGAGTGAGGTTGTGAGGTAAGTAGGCATGTGAGGTGGCTGAGGTAGTTAGGTGAGATGGTGAGGTTGGTAGACATGGGAGGTAGGTGGGTCAAGGTGGTATGTGAGTGAGGTGGGGAGGGAGGTATGTGAGGTTGAGGTAGGTAGGAGAGGTGGTGAGGTTGGTAGGTGGGTGAGGTAGGTAGGTGAGAAAGGTAGGCAGGTGAGAAAGGTAGGCAGGTGAGTGAGGTAGGTAGGCAAGTGTGGTAGGCATGTGAGGTAGTTAAGGTAGGTAGGTAGGTGAGTAAGAATTTGGGTAGGCAGGTAGGTGAGGTTGTGAGATGGGTAGGTGAGTGATGATTTGGGGAGGCAGGTAGGCATGTGAGGCAGGTAGGAGAATGAGGTATGTAAGTGAGGACGTAGGTAGGTAGGTAGGTAGGTGAGAGGAGAGGTGAGTGGGGTGGGTGGGTAGGTAGGTGAGAGGTGAGTGGGTAGGTGAGAGGTGAGTGGATGAGTGAGTTGGTTGAGGTAGGCGAGTGTGGTAAATGAGGTAAGTTAAGTTGGGAGGCATATGAGGTATAGATGAGGGAGATAAGGTGGGCAAGGGAGGTGATGTAGGTGAGTAAGGTGGTGAGGGATGAGGGGTGGGTAGGTGAGGTGGGGTGAGGGAGGTGAGAGGTAGGTGGGTGTAGGTGGTATGTGAGTGAGGTTGTAGGTGGGTGAGGGAGGTGAGATAAGTCATGGGAGTGTGGGTAGGTGAGTGAGGTGGGGTAGGTGAGTGATGTGGTGGAGGTGAATGAGGTTGTAAGGTAGGTAGGCATGTGAGGTATAGGTAAGTGAGGTGGGGTAGGTAGGTCAGGTAGGCACAGGTGAAGAGGGAGTTAGGCAAGTGGGTGAGAGATGAAGTAGGTGAGAGTGGTACGTAGGTAGTCAGGTAGGAGGTGAGTGAGGTAGGTATGTGAGTGAGGTAGTTAGGTGAGGTTGGTAGACATGTGTGGTAGGTGGGTGAAGATGGTATGTGAGTGAGGTGAGGTTGGTAGGCATGTGAAGTAGGTAAGGTGGGTGGGTGGGTGAGATAGGTGAGTGAGGTAGGTAGATGAGGTGGGGGTGGGTAAGTGAGTGAGATAGGCGAGTGTGGTAAATGAGGTAGTTAAGGTAGGTGAGCGAAGTAGGTAGGTGAGTAATGTGAGGTAGGTGAGGTGGGTAGATGAGAGTGGTGAGGGAGGTAGGTAGGTAGGTGAGAGGTAGGCAGGTGAGTGGGAGGCAGGTGAGTGTGGTATGCCAGGGAGGTAGGTACATGAGTAATGTGAGGTGGGTGGGTAGGTGNATGTGGGCAGTTTCTTTACCTGGACTAAGAGCTAAGATGATGCTTACAGGCAGTGAATCAGCTAAAGAAGCCTATTAATTACAATTAACCACACTGACTCATCATTTACAAAGAATGAAAGCATAAAATTTTTGTTCTGTAAGTTACCCATATTTAACTTCTGATTTAAATCCACAAATTAATAATGACATGTGTGGGTTGGAACTATGTTGTAAAAATTCATCTATATCTTGAGTCAGTGCCAGTTTTTACCAATTTAATAAATATTTCCGTGCCAGTATAACCAATACTGATATCAGCATAAAGCATTTGAGGCAGAAGATGTTATTATTAGTTGTATTTTTTCTTAAGTTTTATACAAAAAATAAATAAATGGATTAATTGCACAGATGTTTCCTTTGGATTTATGCTTAAAACTTAGATTTATTATGATAACGCAGGTGTCCTAAGGACAGTGGAGCAAAAGGTCTATAAACATCAAGTAATTTTACCCTCTGACTTCACCTATTAGGCAGAAATTTGTCGCTTTTGTGTCATAATTTCAGTTGCAGAGCTATTATTTCAAATGCTTGGTTATGTAGAAAATTTAGAATTTACTAGTTGATTAATATTTTTGAATCTAATTTTCACTGTGTGTTATTTCCTGCTTGCAAAATGGCAGATACTTATTGGTAAAATACAAATGTATTCCTGACTTCTTGCATCTAGAAGATAATACACAATGAAAATTAAGCACCAAAATATTGAAAACTTATAAAATGTAAATTTCCTATAATCGTACATTGTTAATCATTACTCTGAATCCGAAATTATGACACGAGAATGAAGAATTTCTGAAAAAAAAAAAAGAGGGGTGAAGCCGAACCTTAAGGGTGCTACCCAGTGCAGGATTGGTTGAATGGAAGAATAGGGTTTTACATGTAATTATTTTAGGCATGTCTCTGCTACATTTCACACTATCGCTTTCAAACAAAAACACAAAAACACTTTTTGTGCACACCGCAAAAAAAAAAAAAAAAATCAAGTACTCGCAGTCTAGTACTTGTTGATAGGCGCACGTGCACACACACACACGACACATTTTTCATGCTGTTTCGCTGGCTAGGGCAGCTTCATCAGGTGGCGAGTTGTAGGACACTGCAATATGGTGAAAGGACCTTGTTGGTAGTAAACTTAGTGACCAGGTGGCAAACTAGGGTGAGGCACGAAAATGGAAAATTTGCCGGTATAGCTGATGAGCTTGGTTTGGAGCGGTGATTATCTTATGTTGAGGTCTGGCGGCTGCCTGGATTTTGTTATAAATTAAGGAGCTAATTCCCAGCGTCCGAGTTTTAAGCTATTAGTTGAAGGTGGTAGGGCTCTCACAACTCTGGTGCTGTAGCAGGAATCAAAATTTTTGTTGAGTGATTCTGCATGTACTGCAATTTGTTTTGTCTTGTAGGTTGTGGAGGTTAGGTGGTTTAGAGAGCAGGTCGTGTGTTTGTGGTGAGGAGGCAGAAATTTGAAATTTGTATCCAAGTTTACTTAGGGGTAAATGGGTGGGTGGGTAGGTAGGTAAGTGAGTGTGGTGAGGGAGGGAGGGAGGTGAGGTATGTAGGTAGGTATATGTGGTTAGGAGAGGTAGGTGATGAAGGGAGGTGAGTGAGGTAGGTNTGAGGTAAGTTAAGTTGGGAGGCATATGAGGTATAGATGAGGGAGATAAGGTGGGCGAGGTAGGTGATGTAGGTGAGTAAGGTGGTGAGGGATGAGGGGTGGGTAGGTGAAGTGGGGTGAGAGGTAGTTGGGTGTAGGTGGTATGTGAGTGAGGTGGGTAGGTGTGTGATGTAGGTAGGTAAGATGGTGAGGTTGGTAGACATGTGAGGTAGGTAGATGAGATGGTGAGGTTGGTAGGCGAGTGAGGTTGTAGGTGGGTGAGGGAGGTGAGATAAGTCATGGGAGTGTGGGTAGGTGAGTGAGGTGGGGTAGGTGAGTGATGTGGTGGAGGTGAATGAGGTTGTAAGGTAGGTAGGCATGTGAGGTATAGTTAAGTGAGGTGGGGTAGGTAGGTCAGGTAGGCACAGGTGAAGAGGGAGTTAGGCAAGTGGGTGAGAGATGAAGTAGGTGAGAGTGGTACGTAGGTAGTCAGGTAGGAGGTGAGTGAGGTAGTTAGGTGAGGTTGGTAGACATGTGTGGTAGGTGGGTAAGAGGTAGGTGGGTGAAGATGGTATGTGAGTGAGGTGAGGTTGGTAGGCATGTGAAGTAGGTGAGTGATGTAGGTAAGGTGAGTGCGGTAGGTAAGGTGGGTGGGTGGGTGAGATAGGTGAGTGAGGTAGGTAGATGAGGTGGGTGGGTAAGTGAGTGAGATAGGCGAGTGTGGTAAATGAGGTAGGTAGGCATGTGAGGTAGTTAAGGTAGGTGAGTAATGTGAGGTAGGTGAGGTGGGTAGATGAGAGTGGTGAGGGAGGTAGGTAGGTAGGTGAGTGGGAGGCAGGTGAGTGTGGTATGCCAGGGAGGTAGGTACATGAGTAATGTGAGGTGGGTGGGTAGGTGNAGGTGAGTGGGAGGCAGGTGAGTGTGGTATGCCAGGGAGGTAGGTACATGAGTAATGTGAGGTGGGTGGGTAGGTGAGTGAGGTGGGTAGGTGAGTTGGGTGTGGTATAGGTTAGTGAGGGAGGTAGACAGGTGAGTGAGGTAGGTAGATTAGTGAGAGGTGGGTAGGTTAGTGAGGTACGGTAGGCAAGTGAGTGGTGTGAGGTAGATGGTTAGGGATGGAAGTAGATGAGGTGGTGAGTGAGGAAGGTAGGTGAGGGAATTAGGTAGGTGGTGATGTAGGAGAGTTGGTGAGTCAGGTAGGTATGATCCATACGGTATAAGAAGGCCACTTTCTGACAGTCTGTGAGTGGCAACTTGATATATACGAAACAAACAAANTACGAAACAAACAAAGTACCATTTGCAATATTCTGTATCAGCTAATGCACGAACGAAGAAAAGTTAAAATTACGTTGTCTATTCTGAGTGCTCTGCCGATGTAAAGCAGAAAATACGCGGATAAGCAAGAGTTCCTAGATTTATTAATATATTTCATTTTACAAGGTCACAAAACAATGGTTGTTAGAGTTAAAAACTAAACTTCATGATAATGTAGTTATGTATAGGTGTTCAAAATTAAATGTACAATAGAATGATACGACGTGTAAGAGTTTTCTGAAGTTGTGCTAACTTCAGAAAGCTTTTTCACGTCATATCATCCCTCTCCAACCTCGCTTTCAACACGTCCTTTATATTAATTCCAAAAGCATACAGAAATATTGCATAATATTGTTGAATTATTTTTTTCTTATAATTTGACGAAACAACACGAATTTGAAATATATTTCCAGCCCGTAATATAAGAACTATCAACTTAAAAAAATATGCTATCTGTTAACCAAAAAAGGGGTAGCTCAAACTTCGCCGTGACGTGCTGTGTGCGCCATCTGTCGGAGTTTTTGCAAGGTATTATCAGNTGCTATCTGTTAACCAAAAAAGGGGTAGCTCAAACTTCGCCGTGACGTGCTGTGTGCGCCATCTGTCGGAGTTTTTGCAAGGTATTATCAGCCAGAAATGAACCGCTTTCCTGCGAGATATGTAACGAATTTACAAACGGATGCCAATATTAATATTTTTACACGAGCTCTGCATAATTTTTAAAGTAACATATATTTCATGTACAACGATTTGGAGTACAAGTAATTTATATTCGGCCGGTAATCGTTCGTCTGCGTAAATTATACGCCATATTGTTCTCTCGAAACCCATCTCCTTGTTTCCGTAGAAAGTGAGACGCGTGAATAAGCAATTCTAACGTTATTCCACGTCACATATTTCCAACTCGAATATATTAGCTATAACGTCCAAAGTGTGATAATAGATACAACAGACCGTCTCGCAAATGTTAACCCAAATTCACTATCTCGGACAAATTAAAAAAGAGTTAGCAAATATTTAATTATTTGCAACATTTTATATTTTTACTTTTATAACCTACTTATTTTTTTAGACAGATGTCAGTCTTAAAGTATCTTAAAATTTGTTTAGCATAACAGTACAATGGCAAGTGGATTAGCTGACAGCGTGTTGATAAAAAATACAGCCCCGCCTTGACGGACCAGCTGATGGTGGAAGGATACGTAGTCAGATGTAAACAGTGGCGCTACTTTCGCCAAGCTGTAAAAAAGTGGCCTTCTTAAATGGTACAGAATATAGGTGGTAATTTAGGTAGGTTGGTGTTGAGGGAGGAAGGTAGGTAGGTAGGGTTTCTTTTGAGTACAGTATCAATTTGGTAAATTAAAACAATATAAATACTATCCTTTTACATTGGTGCAACAGGGGCTNTCTTTTGAGTACAGTATCAATTTGGTAAATTAAAACAATATAAATACTATCCTTTTACATTGGTGCAACAGGGGCATTTAACATTTTAAAACTTCTCGTATGGATACATTCTAAGTACAGCAATATGACCCTCCACATACTAGATATTAGTATCAGTTAAAACCTGCAGTCTATCCAGTAAACTCTCCCTATTGTCGGTAGGTGTTGGGCAAGCGCTGGAAGCACTGCACAGTGCTTCCCATATCAATAAATTCATAAAAAAAAAAAAAAAAAAAAAAAAAAAGTNTTATAACATTTTAAAACTTCTCGTTTGGATACATTCCAGGTACAGCAATATGACCCTCCACATACTAGATATTAGTATCAGTTAAAACCTGCAGTCTATCCAGCAAACTCTCCCTATTGTCGGTAGGTGTTGGGCAAGCGCTGGAAGCACTGCACAGTGCTTCCCATATCAATAAATTCATAAAAAAAAAAAAAGTTATTTCTAATCCACTTAACACTAATGAAGGTTGTATTATGCCACAGAAGAAAAACAACAAATCGCAACAAAGTCTTGCTCGTTTTATTTAACAAAAAGCCAGGAAAAGTGTCATTTTTTTATGTAACTGTGAGAGTGAAAATGTTTCACTCAAGCCATGCCAAGCCTAAGGAGCTGAGAGACATGTACAATACACAATATCTACAGTCATAGTCCCAACAATTAGCTAGCTGTCATCAAACAAACACTCCACAAGTATAGAGAGGCGAAAGAGTGAATTTAAAAATGAGCGAACAATAGAAATACAGTATTACTATATGTACACAATAAATAAATTAAAAAAGCAAAGAGAATTAAATACATTTTTTTCCTGTAAGCTTGGCATGGCTGCAAGATAGTTTTTATTCACTTAATTGTTTTCCAAAGCAAATATTCTAAAAGCATTATTTCTGTAGGGTCTACTCCTAAGTCTACAGTTTTCATATAAATAATCTAAAATCACAAGTTTATCTCTCTTGACAGACAAAGGGCACAGTTAGAGAAATGGCACGGCAACATAGAACTGAGGCAATAATTCTTTTTTTTTTTTCCACTTCAACTTTGAAAACTTTACCAGATGAAGTTGGGATGAAGCATCACGGAACTCAAGTTTGCTCTAGGAACTGTCTACAAATGCTTCCCAGACAATATGGCTGGCTAGCTTTACTTTTAGTATTGTTTAATATTATTATTAATGGGGTTATTCTCTGGAAGATATTGGGATTTATATTATTTTATTAAATATCTCCTTCAAAAAAAGCAGTATAGCAGTGTCACATATTTTTCGTCACTAATGCCATTTCTTAAACAAGTGTCAAAACAGGACACAACAGCACTATATAATATACACATCACAAGATGGTTGATGTTTACATAAATAAAGACATCGTGAACAATGCAATGCGCCTGGTATACACAGTAATATTCTCAACAACATCACCACCAGTTAGTGGTGTCCTCTCACTTTCGTATTAGTCAGCATTTTCAAAATTTGTTTTCCAAATATAATGTTTGATTTAGCATGGCAAGTCAAACCTATAAAATTACAACTGTACACATAAAATGAGCCTGCTTACTGTTTTTAACATCCTTTAGTTTGATCATTGTTCAAAATGTCAGAGGAAAACCGACGTACACAAAACAAATGACACAGTCAAGTTCAAGTTCAGTTCGATTCTGTTCTCTTCCATAATACACAGTGTATGTACAGTCACAGTCTTACTGCACTAAACGTCAAGAAGATACAGTACCGCTTATATCAACTACAACTTCCTCATTTTTTTGGTTTTATTTTCTTTCTTTTAAAAAAAGGCTCTAAATTATAAGCAGCTTGAGTGACAAAGAAATGTGTTATTTTTTGATAGCAGACTTCTGGGCTGTTGAAGACACGCTTATGGAGAAAACAAAACATTACTAAAACTTGGGGTTATCATTTGATACTGTACCATAATATGTTCTGTTTAAAATAAAATAGAAAACACTCAGCCTGATAGATGATTAGAAAAAAGTTCAACATTATTTAAGTTTCAACGTTAAATACATTTTCAGATAACAGTTTATATGTACTATCACATTAAAAATGGAACTCTTCATGCATACCTCATACTGAAATATAAATAACATGACAAAAATGAATTCTATTAGCTCAAATGGACAGTGTTGGAACAGTAAATTGTAGCCAGTAATAGTAAACCTTACGATGAGCAAACATGAAAAAAGGGGTAGGACTATGATAAAAGACTGCTTACTGTTACAGAAGAAAATCCACACAAGGTTGAAACTAATATTTTTATCCCTCATCTCAATAATTTAACAAAATATAGTAACAAGAAAGTGGTAAAAGCAGCAGACAGCAGAAAAATGGGAGTAGGGTAGGGTATGGAGACTAACACTTTGAAATGCATCCCGACTTTCCATATTAATGCAACACATTGCAAATAAACTTCATCTTGTGTGTGGGAATGAAAATATTTAGGAATGTGGAGAATGGTGCCTGTACGGATCACAAAATGTTAAATAATTAAACAATTCATGTAGAATATGGTCTCCTTGTTACATAACTTTTAGTTGGCTTAGTAGTAATTATTGTTTGGATCTGGGACATGGGGATTGAACACTGGCAAGATTATTAGCACAAACATTAAAACAGAAACTAAAAACTTGCTTGAGATGACATCATGACGAAAAAAACGCTTCTCACTAACCGCAATGACATATGTATTTTTTTTGCTTTGTTCTTTTCTGAAAATAACACTTCATAGAGATTGCTTTTGTCCCAGTATGTAATAATAATAATAATAATAACTATAGCCGAGTATTAAACTGAACACAATCACTTTACTCTCAATACGATTTAATAGAAAACTTTTAGCACATCTTCAATTTTAATTTTAAAATTCATGACACATTTGAACTTTAGAAGTGTTTATGATCCTTCTTGGCTCCACTTAGCGTAAAATACCAAATTACTTGTGGCCATATTGTTATGCATGTTATTTTGAATCAGCCTTATAATTAAAAAAATTACAAGTGGTTTGACTTGAGTTGCGCACATTGCTATGTTCTTATTTCCACTCTCTAACAACGGTCGAATGCAAGCATTCCAAACATTCGACAATGACAGTCTTCAGGCTTTGCAGTTTATATCAGTAGCAGTCTCAGCACAAATACGATCTCGCAAAAAATAAACTTAAAAAAACAATTATCAAACGGCATAACTTTCCACGATTCGAAATTTTCAGCTATTAAACTTTGTGTTCTTCAGATTAAACCCTTAAAAAAATTCATACGTAGTAGTCATGCCAGTATCTTCGTTAAAACAAAACATAATAATATTAAAAACAGACATACACGAGCGAATGAGCGAGCATCAACAAACTTGACAGGCATTCCGAGCAAGCACGCAACCTAAACT
This sequence comes from Clitarchus hookeri, assembly GCA_002778355.1. Taxonomy (NCBI): domain Eukaryota; kingdom Metazoa; phylum Arthropoda; class Insecta; order Phasmatodea; family Phasmatidae; genus Clitarchus; species Clitarchus hookeri. The sequence continues at coordinate 221,678 of NQII01000900.1, forward strand.
GACAGTTGCTGTTAATGGCTAGCCACAGGACTTTGTTGAACGCAGACACCCACCATGGGACTGTCCTCTCTGTCACTACCGCTCTGCGCCGGGGCCCCCGACGAGCCCTGCCTGCCCGCAGAGTCCGCGGGCTGCGATCCCCAGGCAGTGGGGTGCGGAGGGGGTCCCTGCGGGGGAACGAAGGATGCAGGGTAGAAGCCGCCGGCAGGCACCAGTGGCATGTTCAGACTGCCCGTTTGCGTGCACTCGAAAGAGCGCGGGTAGCGCGACCGATGCGCGTGGTGCGTGTGGTGGAAGTGCGCAGGGCGTGCTGAAGGGAAGTTGTCGCACTCCATTGCGGTCTGCGTGGCTGCGCTCTGTGTGTAGTTGCTGGGGTAGACAGCAGTGCCAGCATGGTGGTGCGAGGTGGTGGGATCAGACCGCGCACGACTCCCCACTACACTTGCCAGTGCTACTGCAACAAATGACCACACACGTTACAGCTCATCGCACAATTACTGCTACAAACAGCAAATTAGCCTAATTCTTCCATTTTTTGGAATAGTCCACTGTAAGTAAAAATATAAATGTAATATGTGCATTGCAAATTAGCTCTGGTAAAATTGTTAACATTCTTAATATACTGAGCATTACATACTAAATATTTAAAATGCATTAGATGTGCTTATCTTTGGTGTGTAACATCTTAAACTCATTATTGCACTTGCACTCATTTGTATGCAGTCCAACGTAATTCAGGAGCAATCAAAATTATCAGTTCAGTTTGCAAAAAAAATTTTGTGGGAGTTTGTTGTGGTTAAAGTGCCCCACATTAGCAGATAAGCAGAAAGCCATCAATCATTGGCACACTCAAAAAGGTGTGAACTATGTATAAATTACATGGAAATGACATAAACAGCACACAACCAAAACATACCACAATTTTAATTTCAATATACAACGTTGTAGCAGTTGAAGGATATTGCACCACTATATTTATCATCTGTTCTTACAACATTTATGAACGTGCCGGTGGTGACCCAAATTATGTCACCCAGTTCAAAGTTGCAGAGCAATGCCCTTCGGCGAAAGGATGAGAATACAGCTCATTTCAGTAGAGGATGGAATAAAAGTCTTGTACTCGAGAAAAGAAGGGCAACAGCCTTGATGATTATGGAAGAGGAATTCCTCCAACAGTCTCTATATAGGCTAACCCATAGTGAATAAAATGTTACTCAAAACTTCAAACACCAATCTTGCTTGATTTTAATGCATTCAATTAGGGTAAATTGGGTAAAAATACAGGAACAGAGAAAACTAGAATTTATGAATTTTATAAATAGCAACTACAAGCACTGAAACATGTAGAAGGGGGAGGGGGGGAGGAGAGTCAAGATATGTTAATAGTTGAGTTAAGAAGCTTGTGTTGGCTCTTAACAATAAGGTCTTGAAGGTGAAATGAAATGACAGTGCCCCAAGAAAACCCACTGGCCAATGACAACATCTGCCACATTTCCCAAATGTGATGTACCTGGTTTCCACCACGGCCTCCTAGATATGTTCCTAAATCTGTTGGTTTGTTCTCATGATTGGTTAAACAGTTCAGACCTTGTATTATAACTTTGGAAAATGTATAGCTTGTATTGATATGAAACTTAATAAATATAATACTGCGTGCATCAATTTTTTCTAACAAACATAGCCATCAACTGTACCATAAAGTGGGGTGAAATTGATCGCATGAAAATGTCCTATAAATATTAATATGGTACCTGACCTAAACATGTACACAAAACTGTCATGCTATCAACCTCACCCCTGCCGATCAACCTCACCCCTGCTGATCAACCTCACCCCTGCCGATCAACCTCACCCCTGCTGACCAACCTCACCCCTGCTGATCAACCTCACCCCTGCTGATCAACCTCACCCCTGCTGATCAACCTCACCCCTGCTGATCAACCTCACCCCACTTTACGGTAACAACTCATAGCTAACAGTCATTTTGAAACTATCATAAGTTATATAAATTTTTTTTGACTATGTATACTTGTGTACAATTAAGGCCACTATATGATTACGTAACTATAGTTTTAAGTATGGCAGGAATATAAAATTCAGGTTTGTGACAGCTTTTTCACTGACCTACATGTTTAGATGTAACAAAAATAACATTTCCAGATTGTCAAGTTGAAAACAGTCAAATGATGATTAACACATAATCCCAGATTTTAAATATATATATATATACGGTTGAATCACATAATTATGACCACCTGCTATAAGTGCCAACTGCAGCGTGTAGCCCACGACGAGGGCTGGTGAAGCAGGTATATAATGCGACTGACTGTACATGGTGCACTTCCTGCTGTCGTGGGTAAGGGAAGCGTTTTAACAGAGTTGCAAAAAAAAAGGGATGATCATCGGCTTTCGGATTAAGGGGGCAGATTTTTGGAAACAGCGATGTTTGTGAACTGTTCACGTGCATCTGTGGTAAAGGTGTAGCGTGAGTGGGAATATCCATCGTGGAAACTGCGGAGTTCCACGTGCCATTGATGTCAGAGGTGAACGTTGACTAAGACAGTGCACGGAGACCAACCGATAGGCTACAGTAGAACAGCTCACTGACCAAATGAACCAGGGGCCATCCAGACACGTGTCTACCGCAACAGTTCAGCGAACCCTTCTGTGAATGGGGCTCCGAAGTAGACGGAGGGTAACTGTACCCATGCTAACACAGGTGCATCGACGAGAACGACTGGAATTTGCTCAACAGTATGGCGACTGGACCGCTGCTGATTGGCGACGGGTAGCCTTCTTCGACGAGTCACGGTTTCAGCTGCATAGAACGGATAGACGTCAGCGTGTCAGGCGAGAAATGTAGGAGAACAGACACCCTGCATCCATTGCTGGATGAACACAAGGTGGTGGGGGCAGTGTTATGATCTGGGAATGTTCTCATGGTATTCTCCAAGTCCGATCATTCGTGTGGGAGGCACTCTTGATCGATTTGGTAATGAATCCATCCTCGGCGATCACGTCCACCCATACATGATGATTGTCTTTCCTCGAAGGATGGGATCTTCCAGCACGATAATGCACCTTGCCACACAGCCCCGATCTCAATCCAATTGAACATCTGCGGGACCACCTCGATCGTCGTGTTCGCCGTCTGTCTCCTCTGCCACGCACCTTTCAACAGTTATGGGACGCACTGCAGACAGCATGGCTCCAGATAACCGTGGCAACCTATCAGCACCTGACGGAGTCACTGCCAACTCGTCTAGCTGCTGTCCATGCTGCGGAGGGTGGTTACTCTGGATACTAGCAGGTGGTCGCAATAACGTGATTCGACTGTGTAGATATATACAAAAATCCATAGTGACCTTTTTACACAGAGTAACAGCAAAATGTATGAAAACATGCTGAAGAGTAAGAACGTAATGTTAAGAAAAGTGTGCACAAGAAACATACCTACAGAGGAAGGAAAACCTGATTCAGAAATAGGGGAAGTTGCAAATTATTATCTGCATGCTGGAATGGTCTTGGATCATGTACAGTAGAACCCTGCTTTACATTCCCATACCTTACGTTTTCCTGTCTCTTACACCAATTAATTTTGGTCCTGCTAAAACTCTTGTATTTATAATGGTACACATTCCCGGAACATGCACTAACATCACAGTTCACTTCCCGCATCTGGAAAAATATTACATGTACTGAAAAAATAAAAACCCTTTGAATTGCGTTTGTTTATTTTCGTAAGGAACTACGAATAGGCATAAGTCATGTAAAGTGTTTACATTTGCGTGCATTGCAACTGATCTCAAAACAGTCTTAAGTAGGATTTTATTGATCACCAAGCTGCTCTAGACTGTAATACAAACTAACATAACTGAGTGTTTCCATTTCTACTTACCCTTTTTCCCATTAACATTGCAACATTCAACTGATAAAATATGTGTATTTTAGGAGCTGTGCATCTCTACTATTCTTACTTTACCTATGATGATTATGTTTCTAATAGCAGCAACTTTCATATTTCACTTTCGGGCTGATGTTCAGTATTGTTTCATGGTTTTCTATTTCTCCGGAGGAACCGCAGCGGTTGTAGAGCTTGCCTCCCACCAAGGCAAACTGGGTTCGGTACCCAGTGAGATTGCTCCTGGATTTTAGCACATGCAAATTGTGTCTGGCAATGCCGCTGGTCAACGGGTTTTCTTCAGAAGTTATAAATAAAAATCACTTACTTTCAAAAATAACAAAATTGTTAATGTCTGTTGCTTACCTAATTTGTTAGAGTAGTTAAAGTATAAAACAGATTTTTCTACATTTTTTGTGTGCGTAGCCTTCTTAATACATAATAACATAACGGACAAAAATTTCTATTGGCTATGCAGTCACAAGTAATTTCACAGAATAAAATTTACATCATTATCTAAATTTATTTACTTATAAGATACACATAATATTCAGTAATTTTACTTTATATTACACTTATGTTTCAGAAAATGGAAATAAAAGCATAAATCTTTGTCAGCCTCAATCTACAGGACTGTGCTCAATACTATCACAAATCTTTATAATCGAAAAACTGTTTTGGTCTTTCTTATACTGGATATTGAGATGTAAAATTCTGTAATGTATTTGATGTCAGTGAAAAAAGTCACTCAATTTTTAGTTGAAAGACACCACTGTATATACTTCAGCATTTTCTGGTTTGAGTTTCCTTCTTCTGTCACCAACTACGCAATGCAAGCATATGCTGAAAAAGTTTTCTCAGAATCAGCATTGGATCCAGGCGACCATAGTAATTTAAGAGCAAATGCTGCAAATTCTGGATACTCTGCTTTCAGAGAACAGAGGATTTTACACAGATCAAGTCTCGGTGCATGAGTTTAGCAATTGTTGTGCAATTACATGCTTCAGGGCTCTCAATCCTTCAATTAGACATGGTGCTTTCAAACATGGTTTACACAGATCAAGTCTCGGTGCACGAGTTTAGCAATTGTTGTGCAATTACATGCTTCAGGGCTCTCAATCCTTCAATTAGACATGGTGCTTTCAAACATGGTTTACACAGATCAAGTCTCGGTGCACGAGTTTAGCAATTGTTGTGCAATTACATGCTTCAGGGCTCTCAATCCTTCAATTAGACATGGTGCTTTCAAACATGGTTTACACAGATCAAGTCTCGGTGCACGAGTTTAGCAATTGTTGTGCAATTACATGCTTCAGGGCTCTCAATCCTTCAATTAGACATGGTGCTTTCAAACATGGTTTACACAGATCAAGTCTCGGTGCACGAGTTTAGCAATTGTTGTGCAATTACATGCTTCAGGGCTCTCAATCCTTCAATTAGACATGGTGCTTTCAAACATGGTTTACACAGATCAAGTCTCGGTGCACGAGTTTAGCAATTGTTGTGCAATTACATGCTTCAGGGCTCTCAATCCTTCAATTAGACATGGTGCTTTCAAACATGGTTTACACAGATCAAGTCTCGGTGCACGAGTTTAGCAATTGTTGTGCAATTACATGCTTCAGGGCTCTCAATCCTTCAATTAGACATGGTGCTTTCAAACATGGTTTACACAGATCAAGTCTCGGTGCACGAGTTTAGCAATTGTTGTGCAATTACATGCTTCAGGGCTCTCAATCCTTCAATTAGACATGGTGCTTTCAAACATGGTTTACACAGATCAAGTCTCGGTGCACGAGTTTAGCAATTGTTGTGCAATTACATGCTTCAGGGCTCTCAATCCTTCAATTAGACATGGTGCTTTCAAACATGGTTTACACAGATCAAGTCTCGGTGCACGAGTTTAGCAATTGTTGTGCAATTACATGCTTCAGGGCTCTCAATCCTTCAATTAGACATGGTGCTTTCAAACATGGTTTACACAGATCAAGTCTCGGTGCACGAGTTTAGCAATTGTTGTGCAATTACATGCTTCAGGGCTCTCAATCCTTCAATTAGACATGGTGCTTTCAAACATGGTTTACACAGATCAAGTCTCGGTGCACGAGTTTAGCAATTGTTGTGCAATTACATGCTTCAGGGCTCTCAATCCTTCAATTAGACATGGTGCTTTCAAACATGGTTTACACAGATCAAGTCTCGGTGCACGAGTTTAGCAATTGTTGTGCAATTACATGCTTCAGGGCTCTCAATCCTTCAATTAGACATGGTGGTTTCAAACATGGTTATTTGAAAGCCGCTACTTTACACATTAAAGCTACAATGTCTTTTTCGTTTATGGGGCCAACTGTAAGGTGCCTTGGATTTAATATTTCGCTGCATGCTTGAAAAATATTCTTGGCAAGGTCTGTGAACATCAAGTTTTTTGTTTCGCTTTGTTGAGCAGTTGTTTTCAATTTATGAATTACTTCAGCCTGCTTTACAGTTTGAAGCACTGAATGTTTTTGTTTCAATGCAGGTGAGTATACCCCATCTTTGAGTAACTCAAGCTTAGTAGGGCCGTGGTGGCTGAGCGATTTGCCTTTTGCCTCCCACCAAGGTGAACCGGGTTCAATCCCTGGCCGGGTCACCGGATTTTCGTATGTGAAAATCATACCGGACGCCGCTGCCAGTCGGCAGGTTTTCTTTGGGATCTACAGTTTCCCTGCCCTTTCATTCCAGCGCTGCTCCATACTCACCTCAATCACCCTCATCGGCTTTTAAGACCTTGCTGTTAAGAGCTGCCCAAATCTCTTCTTTCGCTCAAGTTTAGTGCAAATGTCCTCCAGTTCAACATGAAAAAGACAGCATGTTGGGAAAGAGTTCCGTTCTATCAACTCTTATAAATTAATTAACTTTGTGCAATTTTTACTAACGAAACATGCTTAGATTCTTACTTCCTGAAGTTCATCTTTAGTCATGTCATTCATGAACTCAACAACTATGTCATCAAGATGTTTGTCTATGTAAACTACTGCCTTGAACCATGAATTGTGTGTTGTTACTGGCATTGGAAACTGCTCGACTTCTTTGGGACCTTCATAATTTTCTCTTAGGAATGTCAAATAAGCATGCTTCCTTTTTCTAGTGTTCGAGAAAGCACTTTTAGCACTGACAACAAAACTGTTCAGTTCAAGTGCATGCTGCCAAGTACTTACTGCCTACAAAATAAATTTTGTGCGTCACCACTGTACGTAAATCAGATTTTCACCAATGACATCAAGTAGGGTATATGCACACTTGTTCATATATTCAGTTGGATATGTTACATTCACAATGCAGTTTTCAAATTTTATTTCAGACTTGTTTAAAGTTACAAGTATGGCATGAATGCATGCAGTTGAATTAGCTGTGTCTAAAATAATTGATGCATAGTAGACTTTTTGAACTGACCAGGATTTCAGTGGTTTAAGAAGAATATTAAAAACACAATTTCCACCTTTGTCTGTGGTTTCGTCACACAGTATAACCAAGTCTCCACCTTAAACATTTTCCTTCATTTCCTTCATCAATTTTTTCGTCAATTAATGGGACATATTTTCTTCGTAAAGTGTCAGCATGTGGCAAATCTCCATCTCCAGAAACAATACCAGCTATCCCATTTCATAAGCTGGGATGGTCAAGCTTTTCCAGTGGAATGCCAGCAGGAACAACTGCTTCAGTTGTGCCATTGAAAATAATTCTTTACCAGTTTTTGCCTTTTTTGATATTTCCTGTGCTTCTTGAAGAGAGATCTGCCTCTTGCGTGCAGTGCCAAGTTTTAGTTTCTTATAGCGATCACTTTCAATGTGTATCTTTAATGTATCCATTCTTTCATGATCTAACCAGCAGTTGCAAAACACACACATACATATGCTGTCTGTGACATAGGACTAACTTTGGGTTTCAGCACAATGCACAAAGATTCCACTTCATTGTAAAGAAATTCACCTAGTGTGCAGTTTTCGTAGCCTACATAACTCATCCTGCAGGATAACAATGGGTGCAATCAGTGTTGCCTACAGGTCTTCAAAATATCCCTCTAGACCATAGTCAAACACAAGCTATTTTCCATTTAAAAAAAAGCTATATTTTTATAAAACTATTTAAAATCAAGTAATCACAGTAAATTAAATTATAACTTCGCTATTCAAATACCACACGTTTATAATACCAATACATAAAAGTTAAAAAAGATACCATCTTTAAAATGTAGTTTCCTTCGAATCATCGGGGTTTATTTCTGCATCCTCAGAAGAGAGGGAAACAGCCCGTTGCTGTTTAATTGTTTGAATTTAACCCACAAAGTGGTTTTCCTCACACTGCAAAAGAAAAGCCAGATTTCTTGCTAGGCAGGATAAAAACATTTATGCTGCTAAGGCCAAACTTTGAAAAAGCTTGATTTAGAGGGACAAAAGCTATGTTGGCAACAAGACTGGATGCAATACGTACAACACAGACAGAAAAGTGGGCAAGTTCAGAAAACAAAGTACAAGATAATCGTATACCTCTCCAATTATGTCATAAAATAATGTGTTAATTTAGTTTTTTAATTCTTGCATAGTTTAAAATAGCAGAAGAAACTGAAAAACATGTGTTGATGCTAAAAGGTGTATTTTCGCAGAAAATTGGTAACACCTTTTTGAAAGCGTTTTGAAACAGAACATTTACATTAAAATTAAATGCTTTCTTTATGGTGTATTTTGTATTACCTTTCACCCAATTTTAAAAGAATCATTCTTTCTCGATAGTGAAATAGTGGTTAATTTTCTCTTAAAACAAATCTATGAACAAATGTAATCAGAATTTGTGTTATATTTTTTCTTCAGTTGGGCATTCTGCTCTAAAGCAGTGTAATTTTGCAAACAAATGTTTGGCTTTCCGTGCATTTAACATAGTGTGGCAAACTGAACAAATTTCATTCATTGGGTTCTATGAAAAAATTTTATATTTTCCTTTAAAATATGAATTTTTATTTTATGCCATGATGCTGTAAGATTTTGCAGCAACACATAGTATACTTTGTGCATAACCTGTAAGATTTAGATAGTAAAAAAAATTGGTGAATTAAAATTTATTTGGACAAAAAATAAAAATAAAAAGCATAAGTCCCAATAGAAGTACTTGAAATTCGACAAAATTTACAGATATTACAATAACGTACATTCATTTCAGTTCCATTCTCAATGTAGAGAGGACGGTATTTTGATAGAACTTACTTCTGTACACAGGCTATGATTAAGCTGTGTGCAATCGTACAATAAATCTTATTTCATCATTAACAGTGAACTTTACACTACATTCACTTCCGTGAACCTACAGACTAAACTGTACACTATATGAAAGGAGTGCACATTGAAAGCACAAGGCGAGAGACTGTGACATCAGCTCCGCTGAAATAACTTGTACGTGCAAACGCATGCAAGACAAACAAATTAGCATGCACAAACCCATGAGCTGTGCTCAGTTCACAACTTGCGCTTTACTGTGTGTATATAAAAAAAAAATGTACATACATATGTCACTTAAAAATAACACTTACATATATATTTCTACAATTTTCGAAGTTTAAATATTCCATGCACTTCAATTATGCTATGTACAACCTACATGTTCTGTTTAGTGCATGTGTGATAACTCACCACAGTTTTGCTCTATAAAATGACTTAACAGGAAAAAAATATACATAGTTAAAATAAAGAGACAGGGAGTGCAAGGAAGAAGTATTAAAAAAAAAAAATCCTATTTTCTGGGGAAAAAAGTTACTGAGCTCATTATAACTACGAAATGTTTGGATTGGGGATACTAAGAGTGCAAGCCTACTGATGTACATGAGAGAAAAACTGGTAAGGGCGTGGGAACAAAGATGACAACGGGCCACACTTACTGAATATACTAGGACGAGTTAGAGGCGCCTGCGGAACTAGCTGGGGCCCCACTTAGACTTAGTCATCGCGTCACAAACTGTGCTGGGATAACATCTGCACATGAACAACAGCCTTGCGTTACAGAGTACCCAACACGCCTCGCTACGTGGAAACATGTTAAATACGACAGTGATTCAATTGCCACTTGTGCAATAATCTTTATTCTTAACTTACTTCCTTTCATGTATTTCACACCGAAATTGCCAGTATAAACAGGCGTAGGATAGCAGGTAACATTCTCATTTTCTACAACCGAAGAAAAGAAAATAAGAATTTTATCTGCAAACAAACATTAATAAGTTTTTTTTAAATATCTGTTGAGATTTCTTTGTTAATATATTGGACTGAGCTGTAGGCTACAAATTTACTGCATCAGAGATATTATATCTGTTATGAAGTTATACAAAAAAACTTGCACAGAAATGTATTTAGATTTTAATTTTGGTCACTTTTTTATTATTTGTATGCTCTTGTAAGATAAATATATGTTCAGTCACTTACATCTTGAAATAAATAGCTTGGAAATTAATCCCCCCCNAATTTTGTAGCACTCCCAACACATTAAAGTTACTTTTAAAGATGTTGCAGAAAGATTTTCTATATTAGATATGACATAAACAGTTGTTGGGAGGTTTTATTTTATTTACCAATAAAAATGCTTCCAAATTTATAAACTACAGTTAAAATTGAAGCACTTATACATTCAGAAATACGAAGAAATGTAACAGAAATCAATTCAGTCAGTTGGAAGTTAGTATATATTTTATGATTTGGACACGAGAACTATATAATGAACATATTAAGATACATTAATAACAGCTTCATAAACTATTTAATTTAAAGCTAATACATTATACCAACCATACTTAACATGTACTTGTGGCATAACACAACATTTGCAAGAGTACAAAACTAATGTTTCTTTACCAAACCTAAATTTTCAACAGAAATTCCTGACTAAAGGCACAGTGTTCACAAAATTACTGACTTTTACTGGCCAATTCTCAAATTCTAGCATTTACTGGCTGAGGGAACCTTGTGATAGTGTTTCTCCAGATGTTCATTCCATCACTGCTCCATTCCCATCACCAAATTGTTCCATCCGTGCAAGGTGAAAGCAGGCGCTTTGTTGAGGTGGTAGCCTACCTGGGGGAAACACCTGTCATTCCTGCCAATTTGAAGCTCAGGTAAGTGGGGAGCTATGATGGAAGATAACTGGGGAGTAAATGGGAGTCATCTGAGAAGACCCCCATACACTGTCCAACTGAGTCATCTGTGTGTATTCCTCGACAAGTATGATTACTTAATTCCCTGATACACAATGTCTTGCAATATAATTAAGTAAGCAACTCAAGTGTGTGAAAAATGCTTCGGGATATTTATGCAGAATACCATGTAATTGTTTTATGGTGTGGCATATGGGGCAATAGCACCAATAAATATTAAGTTCCATTATCTTTATAACTGGTTGAAAAGAGTAATTTTTTCATTAGTGCTAGTATACTACGAATAAAATATCTGATTCAGAACTAAATATTGCAATACCTCAGAAGTAATATTTTTAATTCTTTAATAAATAATGAGGTTCAAATTTTGTTTAACTATAGCCATAACAGACATTCTTCTACTACTGTAACTGGTGACAAGTACATTAGTATGGCAAGTAAGTACAGAAATCAAAGTGTATATGATTTCTGTCTGTATAAGGGACAGAAAGTTACAATAGAAAAAAGCAGTCTGAAATTACTGCAAAGTGATACATCATTTGACAATCTATTGCAGGAAAACACACACATACTGTAAATTTCCTGAGGCACAAGATTGTATGCTTGGATTTAAAATTCACCACACACAGGGAGAAAAATTTGTAACATCAATATGTTTTAATTTAAGCTTGGTATCTCATACCGTATTGGATTCTTTGATTTATGGCTGATTTAAGCTTTTAAAAAGATAACTACTAAATGTTTTAATGGTCCAACTATTTAATTAACCTTCCATGACAGACGTAACAACTGAAATATTAATGTAAAATTAAATTTAAATTCATAAGAAAATTTTATATTGTTTGTAAATAATTATACATTGATTATTCATAAATTACATCTGTACTCTACAACTACAGAGGCATTTTATAAAATTTTCTTAAAAGCTTCAATTTGCTACAAATCACAAAGAATCCATTACTGATAGTGAGCCCAGGTCTTAATGCTCACACTCATAGTGTACAAAGTGATGTCGCTGCAAACAAGTACTTTAGCTGCAGTGAGAATGCTAGCCGACTGCTGGCCAAGCGCAAAGCTACAAGAAGCACACATGGGAACGGACCTGTTTGCGGGCTGCTTGCATCGGCAAACGGTGCCACGACGGCGGGACTAGTGCTTGCGCTGCCAGAGTTCGTGTTGGTGTTGGTGCCCTCGTCCGCAGTCCTCTTGAAGAAGTTGTGTTGCAGGGCGTAGTACGGCGTGACCCTCGTCTTTGGATCAAAGTCCAGCATGCGAAGTATCAAGTCTTTGAACTTGAGGTAGTCGGACACAGAATGCCCGGGCTCCCCTAGTNATCAAAGTCCAGCATGCGAAGTATCAAGTCTTTGAACTTGAGGTAGTCGGACACAGAATGCCCGGGCTCCCCTAGTCTGCAAAAACAACACAACTGTCGCATCACACACAGTGAAGCTAATGAAACTGATAAACACGAGAGAGAAAAAAACAGCTTTAGTTTTTTTCTTAAGTTTTAAGAAAATGAAATACCATAAAACAAGGTGAATAGGGAAAAATTGTTCAAAACTGTTTTTNTTTTTTTCTTAAGTTTTAAGAAAATGAAATACCATAAAACAAGGTGAATAGGGAAAAATTGTTCAAAACTGTTTTTGTTCACAATTGTATTATGGTACTGTATATGTTTGCAGAAATCAGCTAACTCTTGGATATTTATAAAATATTTTTGGTTAACATTTAACCGACTTCCAATTCTACAAGGGCTGTTTTGAAAGTTCATGAACTGGCGAAACTGCCTAGATTCTATGGAAGGGATTCCGTTACTGTCACCCATGAAAATAGCCTGTGGCACGCTTATTTATGTAAGTAAAGGCGACATGCAGTTTTNGGGATTCCGTTACTGTCACCCATGAAAATAGCCTGTGGCACGCTTATTTATGTAAGTAAAGGCGACATGCAGTTTGGTTTTCTTGCTTGCTATAAAAAACTGAACTGCAGTGTGTATTACAACGGTAGATGAGAAGTATGTACTGTTAATTACCAGACCAACAATCAATGTTGAATTCTGTGTAAAGTTATGGAGAAGTGGCCAGGAAATGTTTGAGATGATCAAACAAGTACCTATACTGCGAAGAAGCAATGGGCAGGATCAGCTGTGACGTGGGTGTCAAACAACATCTGTGAATGATGAGAATGTTGTGAATGCATAAGACACTATTGAAAGAAGAAACGCATACATTGATTCATTAATTGTCGGGTAAACTGAATGTTGGTGTGGCAAGAATGAAATATTTAAGAACAACCCAAAAATGTCTCGTGTTTGTGCTAAATAGCTGCCATGTTCACTGAATGAAAAATACAAGCTGCAGCACATCCAGTTTTGCCAGGCATTTCTTCAACTAGTGGAAAAAGTTCCTGAAATTGTGAACAGAATAATAATTACCACTGACAAGTTTATGATCAAACATTAGGATCCCGAATCAAAACTTAGTTCAACTTATGGAACACAGCGACTCACCGCCTCCCACGAAACTTCAGGCTTTCAGTTCCTCCAACAAGTTAATGTAGATTTTATTATTTAGTTTCTGTGAAATAATACTGTAATAGAGAGTTCCATAGAAAAAAATTGTAAGTGGAGATTATTAATGTTTTGCAAGTTAATTTAAAAAGTGAAATTCACGAAGAAAATAAAAACTTGAACTGCTTAATTAAAAATGGTGCTTTCTTTAGGATAACGTTAGGCCACATATGGCACAATAGGTTATGGAAACTTTGGAGAATATTATTGTGAAGTCTCATGATTATCATCCATACAGCCCAGACCTTGCTCCCTACAATTTGAGCCCTTTACAACACTTAAAGAGTTGGTTGACATAATGTTTAGCACAGACCAAGAAGTGAAAGCTGCCACATTGATTACTTTACACTCCCTCTCAGAAAACGATGTGCAACATGCCTGAGAATATAGTGCATTGTTGACAACTATGTATATAGTGTGAAGCACTATACACAGATATACACAGAAATAACAACTATTTCCCAACCTACTGATTCAGTCTCAGAATAGACATCTCAGTCCGCAAATTTTCAGAACAACCCTCGTACTTTGCGATATGCAATAATGTTGATAAAAATGGTTTAGTTGCATGAATCCCTTCAAGATGTTATGACAAAGTTCTGTTGTATTCATTGCAAAATTTTCAGAAAACATTGTTGACTCAAAAATTAATTATATTTGTTAGTGACTACTGCTTTGCAGTATTTTCCTAAAAAGGCAATGACTTTTTAAGTCTATTCTTAATCATCAATCAGTATTTGTTATGGTCAAAGTTTGAGAGACAATAACACTATCCACTGCACCGCAGAAGCAGTCTGTATTATACAAAGTGTAAAACAATGACGCATTGTAACACCAAGGTTGCATAGAGAAGTGAAAACTGCAAAGAAAATATATGGATCATTTTGTATTATGGCCAACCATTTGGCTGCAGTAGTCCCATGAAATTAACGTATGATTATGTGTGGGGCACCCTACCAGGTGCGCAGTAGTAATGTGCTGAAGACAGTAAATTATGCATTTAAAGCTCCACATGTGTTACATCATGCAATGGTTGTACACATTAATACACATCACTCTACAATACAAGCATAAGAGCAGACTTGGTGGTCCACGACACTGTTANAAACTGCAAAGAAAATATATGGATCATTTTGTATTATGGCCAACCATTTGGCTGCAGTAGTCCCATGAAATTAACCTATGATTATGTGTGGGGCACCCTACCAGGTGCGCAGTAGTAATGTGCTGAAGACTAAATTATGCATTTAAAGCTCCACATGTGTTACATCATGTAATGGTTGTACACATTAATACACATCACTCTACAATACAAGCATAAGAGCAGACTTGGTGGTCCACGACACTGTTANAATGGTTGTACACATTAATACACATCACTCTACAATACAAGCATAAGAGCAGACTTGGTGGTCCACGACACTGTTAGATGGGCGGGATTTATGTCAGATGTTTAAAGTGTCCACTGTCCATTCAGTGGCATGCGCATGCCGCAGAATATTACCTTACACATAATTAGGCATCTCCTCATCAATTGTAGCAATCGCTGCCTTCATCACAGCACTACTATGTAGCTGGTGTGGTGTACCACAAACGATCGTCCTCTAGATTCATGGGGCCACTGAGACCAAACGGTTGGCCATTATACAAAATTACCCAAATATTTTGTTCCCAGTTTCACTTCTCTACGCAACTCAGGGTTACACATATATTCATTATTAGAATAGAACTATGGAAGCTTTACAATATAATACTCCTTTACCTTCTGCCACCAGGGCCTCCACTCTCCACACCGAGGATGTCGTGTAGCCTTCGCGTGGCAGGCAGCTTGTACTTCTTGCCGTCTTTTGGCTTCTTGAGCACGTACGAACCGTCGCCAGGCAGCTTGTCAAAGTACTTGCGCGCCTTGTGCGCCTGGTCAAGAATGTGTTTCGGTGGCATCCCCAGCACCTCAACGATCTTGTTCATCTGGTCTATCTCGTTGGCCCCGCTGAACAAGGGTTCGCCGGTGTGCATCTCCACTAGGATGCAGCCGAGACTCCACATGTCAATGGCCAGGTCGTACGGGATTCCCAGCAGCACCTCCGGGGACCGGTAGAACCGTGACTGGATGTACTGGTATATCTGGGCATCACACCAAGTAACCTTGCAATCATTTTGTTTGTAAAATTGATGAGAAACACTATTTATATTACAGGATGACCATTATGCTTAAAAACCTGGAATTGGGTGTGATATACAGAAAAAATATAAAACTACATAAAATTTAACATTTCATATTTAAAAAAACCATTTCTAAATTGTTGCTTACTCATTGCAGATATCTAGAAGAAATGATTCTTTACTCTGATTCATTGCTTTGGGGACAAAAGACTAAAATTTTATGCCAATTTTGGTGGCTTACCCTCTGTCCCAGCTGACATGAACTTCCAAAATCGACAATCTTGATGGCAGAGCGCTTTGGATTGCACAGAAGGATGTTCTCGGGCTTGAGGTCGCAGTGGATGATGTTCAGTTCGGGCGTGGAGAGGAACAGGAGAGCCGTGCACAACTGCTGTGCAAACTTGCGGGTGAGGTTGAGCGACACACCACGGAAGTTGGTGTTGCGGAGCAAGTCGTACAGGTTGTACGACAGCAGCTCGAAGACTAGACACAAGTGGTTGCGCCACATGAAGTGACGCTTCAATTTCACTGTGGGACCAATGGAAAGCTTTAATTAACACTTCTGTGCGAAACAGTTACCGTAATAAAAATACAAAATTAATAATTAACAGAATATTGATAACTGCTTAGTAGAAACATTATAACAAGTATTTCACACTACTTGATATTATTTTCTGTGGCCAAACCACATGGACTGTAAATACCAAAAACATGTTAAGTGTGTAGCCTATCTGAAGTTATTTTGTGCATCTGAGGTGCAAGAGTGCTAGGGGTAAAACAGACATGTGTGCCTAATGCCCCATTAGTCCTATCCACAAGGCTCTAAATTGGCATGCAGTGTTCTTGTTGTGCTGCGTGCACGTATGGGATTTTAGGCGGCGACCCTGTAATTTTATTGGTGGACAGTTTGCAACGAAGTTCAGTGCAGGTCCCTATAATAGTTTTGTATGTTTTAGACAAGCATACATATTTTGAAATTCAACAGTATGATAAAGTAGTTTTAAGTTATTTCGGAGGGCTCTGAATTAGTATTTCTAATGTGTGTGATGTCTTTAGTGTGTTATTCGGCCCTCATTTGAAGTGTGNTTCGGAGGGCTCTGAATTAGTATTTCTAATGTGTGTGATGTCTTTAGTGTGTTATTCGGCCCTCATTTGAAGTGTGTTTTTTGTATGTAGGTATAATGGAAACATGTCAAGTGGTTTCTTTAAAAAAAAAAACTTGGATTTCATTCACACTGCAATGCAATTGAAGTGACAACTACTGTAACATAATTAAATGAAAATTTCAATTCCTTATTTTAAAATAATTTAAATTATCATTACATNAAGTGACAACTACTGTAACATAATTAAATGAAAATTTCAATTCCTTATTTTAAAATAATTTAAATTATCATTACATATTATGTTTTGTTGAATTACTTATCTCTTTCATCAGCATATTATTTATTTGCTTTCTGCGAATGAATGATATTAAAGCGGTTTTGGAGGCTATGGTGGTGCAGTGGTCAGACCACTCTCTTCCCAACGCAGCGACAGGTTCAATTTCAATTTTCGCACATGGGAAATGTGATGGGAGGTTGCTGATAGTAAGTTTACTCAGGATACTTATGTATACCACACCACTGCATTCTGTCGCTGCTCCATCTTGACCTCATTTCAGCCTCACTGGTGCTGAAGACCTTGGCTATTAAGCGCCACTCAAATCACTTCCACCCACCCACTCAATCAATCAATCAGTCACATACTCAACTCATTGTCATTAGAGCTGTTTTTATTTAAAATGTTGTGAATATAAAATCCTACTAACATTATAAATGCGAAAGTCTGTGTGTGTATGTTTGTTATNTTTTATTTAAAATGTTGTGAATATAAAATCCTACTAACATTATAAATGCGAAAGTCTGTGTGTGTATGTTTGTTATCACTCAGCTCCATAACGGCTGAACGGATTTTGATGAAATTTGGTATGTAGGTACTTTAGGTCCTGGAATAGGACATAGGATACTTTTTATACTGGAAAAATATACGGTTCCTGTGGAATAACAACAAAACGTAATTCTGCAACGGCTGGGAACGTGACCGGAATATTATTTTCCTCTGGTGTCAGAGTTTATCAGGCCGCCCAAGGTCCTCTGAAATGGCTTAAAGACTGCTATAAATCAATAACAACTGGGACCGAATATTTAACGTGCCCTCCGAAGCCCGGAAGTGGTCAGTTACCCATCCAAATGTGTGCCGCTAGGAACGTTGCTTAACTTTGGTGATCAATTAAGATCCCTCAGCCAAGCGCAAAAAGTAATACCTAGGCACACTTATTTCCAAAGCTACAACTTGATGAAACTCACGTTTTGATATTCATACATCGACGCTGGAAAGCGGAAATGTGGTAACTACGCGATAGTTGCATATATACACTCCAAAAACAATACCCTACTTCTTGGCTATCTGGTAAAAAATATTTCTTTCCTTTTGGGTTGCTGTAATGAGTTAAAAACCTAGGCTAACACAGTATAATTCTCTTTTCACATAAATTAATTGTCTTTTCCCAATTTATTTATTAGTGTATAACTGTAAAACTGAATTGTACCTGGGTGAAGCCGGGCCGGTTTGCTAGTATGCCATAATATCAAAGGACTATATAATTTTTTTTTACTAAAGTTTACTTTTGCTAAAATTCAGTTACACTTCATTTTGTTTGGTTATATTTTTTACTCCCATCACCCATCACTTTTCCTTTTCAACAAGAACAGAATTATAAGTATTAATTAATTTTTGAAATTCCTCCTAAAAATGTTAAAATGGACTATAATTTGTTTTGGAAAAATGCCAAAGCAAAGGTACCACTGAAATCTTATTTTAAATGGGCACAAAGCTGTACATCCCAATACCCAAGATAATATGAGAAAACAATAATTTCACACACAAATTTTTTCATCAATCAAACCTTACACATTTAAACAATAAAACCGAAATGTAATTAAAAAATGCATTTTCAGACTACAAAATAGTGTTTTACTTTNCCTTACACATTTAAACAATAAAACCGAAATGTAATTAAAAAATGCATTTTCAGACTACAAAATAGTGTTTTACTTTCATGAGCAAGAACGTAAGCCGTCACCCTTAATACTCCTAACAAAACAAAGATACTGTTTTTTCCCTGTACATGCCAAATCAAAAATTAAATACAGTNCCTTACACATTTAAACAATAAAACCGAAATGTAATTAAAAAATGCATTTTCAGACTACAAAATAGTGTTTTACTTCCAGGAGCAAGAACGTAAGCAGTCACCCTTAATACTCCTAACAAAACAAAGATACTGTTTTTTCCCTGTACATGCCAAATCAAAAATTAAATACAGTACAAGGTTTTGTAATAAATAAGTAGGTACCACTTTACTTCTTAGAATGAAAAATAAATAAGTTCATTAATAAACATGAGTTTCTCTCTTAAACAGAAAAGTTTTAATGTGTTTCTGCTCAATTTTACTGTATGATTAGTGCATCAACCTCAAACAGATGAGTAAGTAACTCAGGAGTTACATTAAAAATTACAATATTTTTTAAAACTTCTGTTAATTACACAAATTTGCACAGTTAATAATTTATTTTTAAAATTTTTTAACTTATATATATTTTTTAATTTTTATAATGGCCCATGGTTCTATGCAAATGAGGAATAACTATTACATTTCTAGTTTTATCCACTCTACCATTGATACTATTCAGGGTTCTTACACATATGCAGAACACACAACTACAGAAGATAATAAAAACAATTCTAAAAGAAAATTATTTATGCTAAAGTGTTAAGTATTATGAGTGGCAGAGGTGCTGAGAAAGCCAAAATAAGCAGGTTTAGAAACTAAGTGCCCTGGAACCTTATTTTAGGGTATGATTGAGAATATGAATGTATGATGCATTATATTAAGTCAATCAACATTAAACGGCACAAACAATAACATTTCAAATGGCTATTATAAAATTACTGAATCCCTTCATCATTTGCTGCATCAACTGGCCTGAAAAAAAAAACCCATTTATAAATATGTTTTGCACACATCCTCTCCTTAAAAACTATAATTTGTATTACGAATATTGAGCAAGGATGTAACTTGGCTACCAGTTTTTACCTATGTAATACTTGTTGTCAGCATCAGCCTTATTCATCATTTCCAGCAACTTGACCTCAATCTGGGCCTGGTTGAGGAATGGTTTCTTGTTCTTGATGATCTTGATTGCAACATGACACTGCTCATCGTGGTCATATGCCTTCACCACCTGAAATGAGCCTATAGTAACTAGCACGAATAATTGAGCCCACAGCACACAGAAGGAAGTAAGTCTATGTATACAAGTAAAATACATATTATATTACACACAGTATATACACAACACATTAAAAAGCCACAGTCCATTTTCTGCTACAATAAATACGTTCAGAAAATTTACAATCAGTATTTCATCACACCTGTTAAATTATTTCTCACAAAGATTGCAAAAAAAATATATCAAAAATCTTCCTTCTATTTCCCACTTTACCTTTTAAAATCAGCATATATATGCCTAATAAAATAAAAATTTTAGTCTCACTGGCCACGAATATGGGAATATACATTAAATTTGGCTACCCACATTTATAAATAAGAAAGTAAACAAAAATAAAAGAGCATTTATTAATTTTCCAATTTCAGTGCTAAGGAATTACAGTGACAACATATTCTAACGTGCACGCTCATATCCAAGCCTAAGGTCTGAAACCTCTAAAGAAAACTCTCCCCCAAGCCACTAGGAATGGCTAAAAAGATAAAGGATTAGCTCTTCAAACAATATGCTAACAACATTAAAATTTTGGAAAATATTAGAAAAGCAAATGAGCAACACAATTCTATTAAAGCATGGGACTCTCTACATGTAGTTTAGGTGGTAATTTGAGCTTTTAGTGATTAATGATTAAGGTTTTGATAGTAAGGTAGTTATATACAAAGGTGTATACTGTAAATACTACCCCAAAGTAACTTTTAAATTAGCCCAAATTGAATATTTATGGCATCCTACTGTTCACAGAAGCTCCATTCTGAAGCCTTAGTTGCTCAAAATTTTCATGCAGAAATACTAAAACAATAACTTAATATTTGTAATACAATACTGCATGCACCACAATGGCATTAAATTAATATAGTTTACACACACAAAGCAAGCACATACATCTTATATAATTAACTGCTGGTACCAGGTGCAAGAAAATGCCCAGAAGTGAACAGGTAATCCTAGATAATAGGTTTTGCCGACTTTGTGGACAAATGTTTTCCCAGATACATGCATTATTTTGCATAATGTCTTGTGCTGTAATGACGTGTAAAAAAGTACGGCTTAAGAAATAGCTCAACAGAAATACATCACTCTGGCAAAATATTTACTCAAAAGGTTAGTAATTTAAATAATTATTTATGGTTACATTTTTTTAATTTGTCTATATTGGTTTTCATAAAACTGTGGATTACAATTAACATTTATACCAACGATTTGTTCCATGCATTCTTCAACATTTTAATACATTCACTCAATTCATTATTTTTAATATCTATGAGACAAAAATTACTTTTGTTTACCAATGAAACTCTCAATTTTACCATTACCAAATGACTAAAGAATAAGTCTTGAAAACAAAAGCTACAGATATATCTTTATTACCTTTAATTTATTTGAAAATATTATCCAATTTACACCCACAGCTGGCTCAATCACAACCCTTCCACTGCCAGGTCTCCAGTTTGATCACAGACCTCGAGCAGGTGGGCAGTTTTCACATGACGATTCTCAATTGTAATGTCTGGCAGACACTGCAGTGGTAAGGGGATTTTCTTGGGGTACTCCTGTTCCTACTCCAATCTTCATTTCGCTGCTGCTTTAGCCCCATTTAACTTCACCTCATCCGTTTTTCAGGCTGGCCGAAATGACAGATCCACGTCTCGAATACGGCAGCCGGCTCCAGTTAGCACCAGTCTCCTCTCATAAACGTAGATCATGTTTGAATGCACAAACTATGTGCAGATTTTATTTTCATTATACAATTCTGCCATTAAAAAGCTGAGATTCAAAAACTGAAAATAAATTTAAAAAATTCCACTACAAGTTTAATATGCATCAACACAATGTAAAAAAACAAAAATAAAAAAAATTCAAATTTTTTATTTATTGTTAAAAAGTTTTTTCCAGTGCTAAAATTTTTATTCAAAAATATTTTGGCAATGCCAAATTATTATGTTTTAATACTGTAGCCTTGACTATCAATGGCATTTATAGGAAACAGTCACTAAAAATTTTTAATGCATGTTTTACATAAAAAAATCAGCAAAACGTGATTAAAAGGAATATCACCAGATGATACGCATGAAATGAAGTTAATCTCTATACATTGTGCATGAGCTGATGAGGGAGGAGTGTTTGTTGTAGTACCACATACCAAATCACTTCAATGAATCAGTTTTTTGCAGCACGTACCGGTATAGGCCTGACTTAACTTTATTTTATAAAATTGTATTTTCAAAAACAAACTCTTAAATAAGTACTCACAATGTTATGGAAAGAGACTAGCAAAATGCAAGATCTCACCTGACCAAAGGAGCCTTTGCCAATGAGAGAGTCAATCTCGTACCGATCGAGAAATTTCTCCCCATTCTTTATGATGTAGTCATGATTATCATCATCAAAGCCATCGTTGTACAACTTGCGTTCCTTCTTGTGCGAGCTGTCTTCACCCTGCGTTTGCTGCGCTCTTCTCTTCTTCTTGGCGTAGTACACCTTAAACAAGAAAACGATGTTACTGTTTAGTATTGCCACAAAGAAAAATTTGAAAACATACTTAATAAATTAATTAGTTGACATCTAATCACTAATACATAGGAGAGACTGCACTTAAAAATAGGAGTGTCTTCTCTTTAGAAAATTTTAACAAAATCACTTTAACCACAAAGTTTTGACTAAAAGTTTAAAACTTTTAAATTTCAACATTGAGCTACACCTTTAGGCCCCTAATGATTTTGTAAAACATGTACATTTCAGCTTAGATCTCTTAAATCATCAAATATAAAACAAAAACCTCAACACATACTGCATTGCTATGACAGTACATCTGCACCATGTGGGCATTTGCGAGACCTTTGGAAAAACTTCCAAATTTGACACGTGCAATGGACCGCATTTTATGTGAAAACTCTACTCAAATAAATACAAAAAGGTATAGCCTTTCCATCTTCTGTAGAACAAACAGTTGAAGAGGAGGAGAAGAAAAAAAAAAACCCCATATTTTACCAAAAATTTAAGTTTATTTTTGGTGCAAACATTTTCTGCACTCTCTTTTGTTTTTTACATTTCAAAGAGGTATGGAAACAAGCGATGTGCACTGCATCAATACATGTTTTACAGCTCCAGGAGGAGTTTTGAACAGTGCTGTGGAAGTAACAACAACTGCAAGCAGCACAAACGTGCATTGTTAGAGGTATTTTCTAACACAGAGCTGCTTTACTAAATGGAATTCAACCAGTGATATTTTACATCAATGCATGAATTCAAATGGTTTTGGGAAAAATTCCTGCCCAACAGGAACACCAAAAACCAATGACAATGGCCAGTTGCATCCAAATTGTTACTACAATAATGTAGTAATGCAATACAATGTTACTTTATTTATTTAAATACTTTTCAAAAAATTATAAAACATTCCTTTAAAAATGAATAGAAACCAAAACAGTAATCATGCAAAAATTAAGATAAACAGCAGAAAGATGTGCATGTTATCCTACTCCTCTCTCTCTCTCTCTCTCTCTCTCTCTCTCTCTCATTTTGGGTTCTCGTCAAGACATTGACTGATGTGTTAGTCATGGCTGGCATAGCTCAGATTAGAATGCTAATACAGAAAGGTATTTTTATGTTAACACAAGAATAAAATGTTTGTGAAACATGCCACATTTAGGAACAACCAAGCACGCCATACATGGGGTGATTTTCCAAATGTTTGATTCAAAAAGTGTGAAGAAACTGCGAATAGACTATATTTAAATTTATTATAGGGTGCCAGAATGAGAGTAAATGGGCATCCGAACTGACTTTATTCATGAGATGCTTTGATATATTGTGAGCAATCTGTAATTTATTGTTATAATGTAATTGTGATACTAATACATTTTCACTTCTGTGCAATAGATTTATCTATTGTCTATGCAGCATGTATGTTTGTTTACAACAAAATGTAATTTATAAGAGAAACAAAAATATCTTGCAAGGAACACTAAAAGGTTTGCTTCCCCTCCTAGGTGAGTGGGACCGTAAAGGCATGCCCCCTCCTAGAGACATTTCACCGCTGACAGTGTGGGTAAAGCATTGTGAATCAGTGGAATGTAAGTCACTGGTTTCTGCAGTTTGCAAAGGTGTCTGCTCAGGGCACAGAAGGTAAGTATTTGGAGCAAGTTCAGAGTGTTTTAGTCATGCCATACAAAAATTTTTTAGTAATTCAGACTATACATACAAGTTAATGAAGCTTACGTAAAATTACATTACAAAAAATTACAAACGTTAATTAACTGGCCATTTATCCTTTTCATTTTCCTGCCAGAGGGATGAAACCATCAGTGGTAATAACATGATAATTAATACTAATTGAGATCAACTAATGGACACATAATGAAAAATTCTGTGAATTTTAAACAAATGGACATTATAGGGTGTGCACTCCATGGAGCTGTAGCGATGGGGACAGGTAACACAAGTTCTGTTCATTTGTTGCAATAGCCAGATGCTCAGTTATAACACACCCATGGTGCATGTCAAATAATTTTTAGTTAANCTGTAGCGATGGGGACAGGTAACACAAGTTCTGTTCATTTGTTGCAATAGCCAGATGCTCAGTTATAACACACCCAGGGTGCATGTCAAATAATTTTTAGTTAAAAAAAATGTAATTACCAGTGCATTTTTTTATTTCTTACAATTTAATTTATTTCAGGTACTAAAAAGATATTTATGGTAACCAATACAAGGCATCAGAATATGAGAAAGCTTTGACATTTAAATATCCTAGTTAATAAAGTATTTTGTTGCACAAGATACGTCACCTATGAAACCATGAAATGGCAACCAACAAACATATCTTGGCGAGGCTTTCTTCCTTTACAAGGCAGGAACTTCAAACCACAGGACAACATTTTAAAACTGGAACTAACTGCAGTACTTTCCTTGGAGATTATAAATTATAATTACTCTATATGAACAAAATATTTCTGCTCTTCATGTTTTATAATGTAATTTTATGAAATATGATGGCTAAATAAAAAATTATAATGTTAAGAGTAACACTGTCACACATGTTGCACATGAGGAATGAATTGAAGAAAACAGTGTATGTAATTTGAACATACCTTTAATTACTACTTTAAAACAAAGTGGAATATTTCATAGCTGGTTTAACTGTGCAAGAAGCTCTAAGAACAATTGTTTTAATGATTGCTATAGTGAAAACTAAAAAGTTTTCTTCGTGCACATTTAGGTACCAATTGCACTGACTGTACCCAGGTTTTCTTTATTTTTATACTTAGTATTATCTACCTGCACTTTTATGGAACCAAAACAAAAAAATTTGCTTTGAGACAAACTGACCACGGGTATAGTTACACAACACATATGTTGTATATCAAAGTGCTGCATAAATAGTTTACAATACTGATTTTGCTTTATTAATTTAATATTGTTTCCCATAATTATGACGAGATAGTGCCCCCTTGACATAGGAAATGCTGACAGTCATACATGTGAATGTTTTCCACCACCGCCAACAGTTAGCCTCACTAGCATGAGGCAGGGGAGAAGGGTATGAGAAGGCGCAATGGCTAGTTAGTCTGGCTTGATTCACAATGGTGCTATGGGCAACGTGCTTACAGAGCTAACTGCCTCGGGACAGGAAACTATTTCCAAAAAAATTCTGAAGAAAAATCTGTAATAGCATTCTTTCTTTTACAGTATAACTTTATATTCAGTGGTGATATCAGAGTTGGGGCTCAGGCTGTCACTACCTCTGACTCATGGCTATGTAGGTGCTGTGCATCAGCAAACAAGGCTACCTAGAACATCGCGACCACCTCACCACCACATTTACAAGGTGAGTATGCTAATCAATGTGATACCGGAATAGAACCTCTTTGACTGAAACTTGTTACTGTACTAGGTTTCTAAGAATTGGGAAGTGACCCCCCCACCCCCCTTTCTTGCCTGCTCCAACATAAAAGTAGCAGACGTGTACCAACTTTGTTGTGTACTTGATTAGAATTTCCATCATGAGGTAATGCATATAAGCACTAATACTGGTTCTGCCTAATCATCACATATGTAAAGACCATAATTTTACTGACTGGTCTTGTAAATATTATTCTTAGCTTTTGTAACTGATTCTAATCTCTGCACATGTCATTGCTATTTTACACAATATTTACTTGTTCTCCACCCCCTCCCTTGGTCAACAAGTTTGTCAACCATTAGTATTAAAATATTTTACTGTGAAGAAATTTTTCTCCATGTATTTGTCCTGATTAAGTGTGCATGCATCCCTGTGTAGATTAAACACAATNTTACTGTGAAGAAATTTTTCTCCATGTATTTGTCCTGATTAAGTGTGCATGCATCCCTGTGTAGATTAAACACAATGTGTGTTACATGCTCTGCTTTGTGTCACTGTCAGGGTTTCTAAAGCTTCTCTGATAATTCCAGAATATTCAAGGATGCTTTTATTTCCAGGATATCCTAAATAGCTTAAAAAATGGACTCATTTATGGTACTCTGTAAAAACTATCCAGATATGCTTGTGGAGATCAACTTAATTTCACTTTCCTTTCACCTCAATTAAGAATGGAACATTGAAACATTGAAATTGTTTTGAAAACTACATGGAAATGTAGTAAATATGTAGTGATGTTACTAAATGCTATCAATTGACAGTAAAGATATCCCTGATATTTCCAGGATAAAAATTTAACTCTTAGATATTTCCAAGATTTCTAGGGTTGGTACACACCTTTATTGTAGAATGGACCTAAAAATGACTTTTGCACATTTTCCTTTGATTATTTCATTGGGGTCGTGTGTATAGTCTATTTGCGGTATCTTCACAGTTTTTTAAAATAAAATCTTTGAAAAATCACCCCATGAATGACGTGCTTGGTTTCTTCCTAAATACACCATGCATCACAAGTGTTATAGTTGTGTTAACATAACATAAAAGTACATTATTTTTTATTAGATTTAACTTATACTTATATTTTATCTATAGATTATAATACTTAATTTACAATTAATATGNATTTTCCTTTGATTATTTCATTGGGGTCGTGTGTATAGTCTATTTGCGGTATCTTCACAGTTTTTTAAAATAAAACCTTTGAAAAATCTCCCCATGAATGACGTGCTTGGTTGCTTCCTAAATACACCATGCATCACAAGTGTTATACTTGTGTTAACATAACATAAAAGCACATTATTTTTTATTAGATTTAACTTATACTTATATTTTATCTATAGATTATAATACTTAATTTACAATTAATATGNACATTATTTTTTATTAGATTTAACTTATACTTATATTTTATCTATAGATTATAATACTTAATTTACAATTAATATGAATAAAACAGGGAGAAAATAGATGTGTTGGTAATGCTTAGTAATAAATCGTTCTTATGCAAAATTTTATTAAACAGAGTGCACACGAATGTGGTGCGTTGCCCCTTTAGTGTAATTTTCGAGACCTCGCTGAAGTTTTGTTTGCATGAGGCGGAGGAATATCATGGAAGTAGAACTGTAGCAGGGCTTCAGAAAAGCATGAAGTAACAGTGAATGGCTTATAGCGCGTCGAGTTATGTGTAATCTGGATAAATTTGGCAGCCGTAGTGAAGAGAGCAGAGACGGCGAGGGGGGGCCGTGTCCGGTGTCCGCCGGCTGGAGGTAGCCGTCTCTCGTCGAGGCGATGTCATCAGACGGCGGGAGCGCCAGCAGGCAAAACCACANGTATGGTCTATTGCAGTTACTTTAAACTGTTCTGAAGACCTGCTAAAGTTCTATTTCCAGAATATTCCTCCGCCTTACACCAAAGGGACAACGCACCGCATTCGTGCGCACTCAGTGTAATTATATTTCGCATAAGAACTATTTCTTACTAGGCGTTACCAACACACCTATTTTCTCACTATTTTTATTCATATTAATTCAAAATGAAATATAATTAATAAATACATTTTAAATAAAAANGTATGGTCTATTGCAGTTACTTTAAACTGTTCTGAAGACCTGCTAAAGTTCTATTTCCAGAATATTCCTCCGCCTCATGCAAACTAAGCTTAACCACGTCAGAAAATTACACCAAAGGGACAACGCACCGCATTCGTGCGCACTCAGTGTAATTATATTTCGCATAAGAACTATTTCTTACTAGGCATTACCAATACACCTATTTTCTCACTATTTTTATTCATATTAATTCAAAATGAAATATAATTAATAAATACATTTTAAATAAAAANACACCTATTTTCTCACTATTTTTATTCATATTAATTCAAAATGAAATATAATTAATAAATACATTTTAAATAAAAATAAAAATTAATTTAACAAAACATATTTAGGAAAGAGCCAAACACGTCAGATATCTAGTGGGAAATTGTTATACGTTATTTTGGGGGCTTAAGTTACAATAGTTTCTACAACTAGACATTGAAATTGAAAACTGGCAACTACTCATTTTCTCAAATGCCTAAATATTTTCAACATCCTTTAATAAATCAAATTGAAAATCAACGATCTCGGTATCATTGTATTAGCTGAAATTTATACAAATGCTATTTTAATGTTTTTGATTCTCATATACTGCAATTAACAATTTCCCGTCAACAACTATTTATTAGACAACTATAGTGACGCTAAGCAAAGTCTCCTAAACAGCAATGTCTAATGGATGGGTCCCGAACAATGTAAAGATAATCGCCATAAGGGAAAGTGCTTATTAACCATATAGCCAGAGAACCAATACTACGATGCAACACATTTGATTAATTGAAAATAGTGAGGGCACTACTCAAGCGTGAGTTCATATCATTACACTCNTAGCCAGAGAACCAATACTACGATGCAACACATTTGATTAATTGAAAATAGTGAGGGCACTACTCAAGCGTGAGTTCATATCATTACACTCTGCGCCATTTATGTCACGAATTGATTCCTAAGTAAACTTGATAATTTTAAACTTTAAAAATACCTATTTCCGATAGTTAAAAAAATATATCTGTTTGAAAAATCGATATATTATTGAAAACATCTCGTCATTTCGATATATCGGTATTTTTTCGACATCCCTAGGTATCCTTGTCCTATTTGGTCCAGATCCGTTGAACGGTCTAGAAATGCATAAAGAATAAACATATAACCTATACTTACACACAAACTTTGACTTTTAAAAACTCAGTTGTTAAATTGTTCTGTACTTGTTACAAACAAGTGCTTCAAAACTAGTCGCCAAAGGTTTCTTTGTAACTCTACAGCTGAAATATATTATATTCACAACACATTAATCTAGAAAACATACAAAATTGTTTATGTAGCTCAATGTTTATAACAAACTGCAAGTCTACAAAATTTGCGTGTTAAAATTCAACAGTAGTTTTACACATTCCGTACTAAGGTTTTGTGAATTCGACTCTTAATTTATTTGTAGTGTTTTTAAGTAACTAAAATTCATAGGCCTGCAATTTAACATACACGCTGCCAGGCGTATGATGTTAGCGGCAATGTTGCAAAGTAGCTATTTGTACTGGCGTAATTGTAAAAGTGCGATTATAAAAATAAATGGCTAAGTGAAATTGGTTCTTTTCTGGTTTACACAAGAAATTAAGAATACGCACACCAGTCAAACGGGTCCATGACAATGCTAATTTTCACATGAGGCGAAACGATATGCGATGAAGAGAGCTTTCGAAAGTGCTTGATTGATTTTATTTGCCCAATTTTCCCACGTTAGAGGCAGAGAAGCGCGGGAGCGATAAGGGCTACACTGTTAACGTGCATCAAGTACGTCATCGTCACTAAGCGCAGGGCTCTGAATTGGAATGCAGTGTTCTCATCGTGGAGATTGTACCTGTGGGACTTCAAAGAAGTGAAGCTATTATTTGATTGGTGGAAAGTCTGTAGCAAGATCCAGTGCAAAGCCCTCGAGTATTTCTGAATGTTGGGAGTGCTGTGAAATGGCGTGACGTCATGAAAGCACCCGACGTCGGAAGTGAGTGTGTTCCTTTTTGTGGATCAGTACATTGGTTCGCACGTTCAATAGTTTCGTGGGAAAATTTGTATTTCAAACACTCTGCAACGCAGTTCAAGTGCCAGGTAGACGGGCGTTTTAAATGAAAGCCCAACATTCATGTTATTGAAGGGATGTACGGAAAGCCGTGGGATCACGAAGTATCTCCGAAGCGAAATAACGTGGCTGAAAATATTCTGGATGCTAGCTCCATGCCCCAGGGTGAAACTGCAAGGGGATACATTTCCTTCCTGAATGAGAGGTCGGCG
>NQII01000900.1:264426-290430 GCA_002778355.1 Clitarchus hookeri
ATATATATATATATTATTTTTTTTTCAACTCAATCTTTAAATAAAAAATTACTCTACGTATGGCAGGTTTTCTCAAGGTGTCCACCGAAATTCCATTCTGGAATTCCCTGACGTTTCCTTTTTTTTTCAGGCAAAAATCTTACCCCTTTCCCTGGCCTATTTTCAGGACGAAAACCTTCCAATACCATATTTTCCCGTTGCTGACAGAACAAATATGCTATCAGTGAAGTTGAATTAAATTACACCGCAACAGACCAGGCAAGCAGGGCCAACATTTTATTCAGCCCATAGATTTTCTCGCTATGCACGCTATTGACTTCACACGAACGCCCATTGCAAACACACAAATGCTATTTTGTATCTATAGGCCCTATGCCACTTGGCAAATATATATTACTGCCAGTTCACAAACTTAAAACTTGAAATTTAAAAACGTATATGCTCATAATTACACTGTGTATTTAAACAACTAACAACTTTTACAGAGTAGTAATTATTTGCATTTTCCGTGACCTAGGTGAAAATTCCCTGACATTCCCCGATTTTTCCCTGTGGGTGGACATCCTGAATATGTAATGTATCTGAACTGTTTTATACTCCCGCCAAATTGAAGTATAGTTCTTTGGTGATATAAAACTTTGAATTATACGATGAGTAGTTTTTTTCCCTGGTTTTTTTTTACTATTTTGTTTACATACGGCGTAAGGATACATAGTGAGCAGTCCAAAAGTAGAACTTCCGTAGCTCTTCAGAACAGTAGGAAGAAACCACGAATTGCCTATAACATGCTATACCTTGGCCGAGCTGGTAAGCTGTGGACCACCAGACTCCACTTTCGAGAGCCGTAAAAAATCTTGGACGTGTTTAGGTTGAAACAGTACGTCAGCCGCCATCACACCCTATAGTACATTCACGGTTACTTCCAACTTTCCTGAAACTCTGCTGAAGTTCTACTTCCACGATATCCCTCCACCTCACGCTAACAAAAGCTTAACTAAGTCAAGAAAATTACACCAATGGGACTACGCACCGCATTCGTGCGCACTCAGCAGTGTAATAATAATTTACGTAAGAACTATTTCTTACTAGTCATTACCAACATACCTATTTTCTCACTGTTTTAATTCGTATTGATTATAAATAAAAAATAAAGGTTTATAAATAAATTGGAAGTACAAGTTAAATATGACCAAAAATAAGATAGTTTATGTTAAGAAGTGCTAAACGCTTGTTATTTATTACATATATATAGGAAATAACCAAAAACGTCATACATGTGGAGAATTTTCAAAGGTCTGATTAAAAAAGTGTGCAGAAACCGCGAATAGACTATAGTCACATTTTTTTTTAAACTCCTCACGTTACGTCTGGTTACAAGGAGGCACTGTGAAGTGCTCTCCCAAGACTGCAAAAATATGCATTCCCGGGAAGATACATTTCTCGCGAATTACAAGTATATATGTAACACGGATATTATTACACGCGATGTACGCCAATAGATTAAACTACTGATGCCACTTTGGAATTGTGAAGGAAACCCTAAAAATTCAATTTTCATTCACTTTCGATATGTTTTTTTTTTCACTTTGAATGTATGTTTAGTACACCGAGAAAAATATTTGAGGAATCAAAAATACCCCAAACAAAGATTTGGTTGGTCCATCTAAAGATTTGTTTGGCTCTTCGTACATTAAACAGTTCCTGCTTATATATACATTATATATATATATATAATATAGGCTATATATATTTATTTAAGTCCGACCGAGATTCGAACCTAGGTCGTTTACGCCCGAGCGTTAAGTTTTAACAACCTCAGCTTAAGTCACAACTGATGAAACAGAAATGTTTTTAAACATATACATTTCGAATATTGGCCAACCTGCGCAAATAAATATTTCAGTTTTAGAGCTTTACTTTATAGTTTCCTGTTGAACTTGTTTTATTAAGATGTTTACGCCATTATTGAGTAGCAATAAATGCACTAACATATACTGCTATTATCACAATTGTCGCAAAAAATACAAACAAACTCTCGAAGTGTATTTTCAAACGAAGGCAATCGAATGAGTGACCAAACAAATAATAGTTAATTCAACAAAATATTTTGTTGACAGTCTAATTTATTTTTGGGCCAACACAGAGGTTTTGTTAATTCAAGCGTGTATTTCTTTAGATGAACAAAATATTTCGTTTGGGCAACTAAATATACTTTTGACGCAAAACAAACAAATATTTGGTTGGCAGAACAAACCTCTCTCTCGGTGCAAGGTAAAAGTAAAACGTGGTGGCTGTATATAATAATTATTACCTTTCCTTGAAAAATAAAACTGTATTCCCAGAACATTTATTTTCTGAGATACGCGTGTACGCACAAACACTGATGTTACAGATAATATAGTTACGTTAATGCCTGGGCGGCGTATCTGAGTTCGCAAGGGATGGAGGCCTTAAAAAAATAAAATAACTAAATTTGATTTTTAATTTATTTACACAGCTATTATTTACAGCATTAAACTATCTGTCTCCACTATTACCTTTTTTATTTCACAGTGAGCGCAATATTTAATGTATATATCAACTCTAATAAAATGCCGTTCTTTGTTATTCTGTTTCGTTATTGTCAATTAACTTATACTCATCATTAACACATGTTTAGTCTATGTGTTGCCATCATTTGTAATGTCTCTCACCCACGCATCCAGTCCAATAGTCCAGCCTAGAGCCGTACTCTTCACTGCTCTGATGTTCGCAGTAGAAGATTTTCCTCCCGATAGTCACTTCTCTCGCCGCGCGCTTCTCTTCTCGCTAGTCGTCTATCGCTGAAACTGATCCATTCAACAACTGCCAGCTCGGAGTCCCATCGCACTATTTATACTCTGCTGGCCTTGGCCTGGAAAGTTCGCCGCACCCCGAGTCTAGCTGAGAGCAACGAGGTCAGTGATCCAGCGCATTCTTCAGATGTCTCTAAGACACCCGATACCCATAGTCGGGAGCGGTACGCGCTCTGTTAGGTATTACAGGCACGCTTTGTAAACATTCCTTTGTGAAAAGCCGCAGCGTCTCCAGTTGCAACTGATAGCGTGCGCGCGTCAACAAACCATTCGTGCCTCGCACGCTCAGAGCGACCGCCTGTAACAATATGCTACTAGAGAGCATAGGCATGCCTACAGGGTTGACCAGGTGGGCGGTGCCCCCCCCTCCCTTTGTGTTTCCCTTCAATTCGGAAATTTCGACATTAGGTTTGTTATCGTCCGAGTATCACGTCCATAAACAAATGCAGTTAACCTCTGACCAAGGGTGTTCGAATCTTTGAATCACAGCCAGAAACATAGGACAAAAAAGCTATTGCTTTTATTTTCTCTATCCATCCCTTTCGGATTGCGAACTCCCACCCTATAATTAATGAGCTTTTGTTGACACCAACAGAGGCGTTACACACACAGACGTAGCTTGACTGCGACTCTCAGATGGCGCAGTCGGATGTAGGATGATTATCGTCATGTTGTAAAGCACTGACTTTCCCGTCGTTTTCAGATATAACGTATATTAAGTACACATTTGTGCCATTTGAACTTTGTTTGTGTACGTGATTCAGATGCCGGAGTACTCGTGTATAATTAAGTAGGTAATCTATATTTACACTAAAATAAAACTTGGTGTTTTTTGCAAGATTGCTGAAATTATTCTAGGGCGATTCTTATCCGGTAAACATATATTATTAATAGCGCATAAAACCACAGCACAGATTTACTGATTTATGTGATAGTAACACACACATAATTTTGTAATTTCAGATTACGCTACATGAAAATTTGCACGGGCCCCCCTAATGAAAATGTCTCGGCACGCCTATTTTAGAGTTACCTCTTAAAGCGAGGGGACCAGTACATCGAATTACGTAACCACAACGGACGAGGGATTATGGGGGTGCATATTAAGGAAAGGCGCCGGGATTTGCCTGAAATAGAGATGCAGAAGCACTTGGGGATGAAACAATCCCCGAAGCAGCCGACCAGAATAAAACCCATGGACTATCCGAATGCGAGTTCAGACACGTTAGCGCACAACCAATCACACTCGGTGCATGCTTCTCGTCAAACGATCGCAATCCCCGGGTAACGGGGGGTACGTCATGATGATTCTACAACCCAGTTGAGCTATTGGTAATGTATAATAAAAGATACCTTCGAAATACCCGTTATTTTCTGGAAGCGGATTAAATGCTCGCCTGACTTCTGCCACTGTGTACTCTTAGTAGAAGTGACTTATTCATTGGCTGCTGTCGCAGACTGCTTGACTCTGCCACACGGAATGAAGCTACTGGACTGCTGGTACCATAGGTCCTGAGTCCTGCACGGCGTGTCGGTCGTGCGGGGGTCCAATGACACACGTGGAAACAACATACACGTGTATGCCGCCTGCCTTTTGTTAGAAGTGTGATTATCTACAACGTCCTGACTGAACATTAAAACCACGACAAGGGGCGTGATTGCTGAATCACTCTGCGAGAAGCAACAGCAGGAATACCCTCCGCCGACCAGTAAGAGGGGCCGATACTTGCAAAACGCGCCCGATATTGGGCAATATAGCGCAATGGGCGGCGTATTTTGGCACCGCAACATCGGACCAAGAAGACGTCTGGAGATGGGTGTAGCCCAGGGCCTAAGCCGGGGGGAGGGGAGAGGGATATCTGTAAATATATCCTTCCCCCCCCCCGCAATGAAAATAAAATATTAGAAAAAATAAATAAATACAACTTTCTTTTTTTTAAATATAAGAAATGTGTGATCCCCCTTGAACATGAAGGGTGTTTATAGCATTTCGTGGATCCATGTCTGCATAATAACCCATTTATTGTAAATAATTTCTTGAACTAAATATAAATAAACCGATATCTTTAAATTGTTCATATATGAGAAATTTGCAATGCCCCTTGTTCACAAAGGAGGTTTATAGCATTTTGTAGTCTCGTCTCTGTATATTAGCCTATTGGTTGCAAATAATTTTTGAACTAATAATTTTTAATATTATAGCTATCATATTATTTTCCAAAAATATAAATTTTAAATCCCCCCAGGGAGTAAATTCCTGGCTACGCCACTGGCCTGACTGTCACTAAGGCCGGCTCCACACGATACCCATTTCCGTAGCAGTTTTCATGCCCATTTTCTGCTCCCGTGTATGTTACAGTCCAGCCTCCTCCGGAGGGTTCTGGCTCTGGGTATAACAGATTTCGTACCCATGGACATGCCTGAAACGGCAATGGAACGTGTTCTAAATTTCTGCTATACCCACGGAGCTGCAACAGACAAGATGGCGGACACCCGAGTAACAACATCAAGCCGTATATGTCAGTTTACGAAATTACGGGTTCTGAAAAACGTATTTTCGTACAAAATAAACTTAATGCAAGCGTAAGTAGCTGGAAACATTTCAAATTACTCACACGGTCATAATGAAACAATAAACACAACTTTAAAAACCATGTGATAACTATGGATTTTTGTTATGAATATAACCTTTTACACGGCCTGGTCTAAGCTACATAAGTTCTAACCCTATGCTTTAAAAAATTAATACGGTGGTTTCATTTTACGAGGTTATCGCTGTTCACTACCATCTGCCATTTTACAACGCCAAGTCAGTGTAAACTTGTGTTGGCTGGACATTTCTTTAATGTCGCAGTAACACAAAATATTTTGTTGTTCTCGTTATTTTTTTAGCGTAATACAACTTCTGATTGCGGCGACATTACTTAGAGACTTTATTAACACTGAAACTTCCAACAGCATATTTGTATTGTAGTAATATAGGACTTTGTAAATGACTAACATTGTTAACTTTGTCACAACCTTAGGCCCTATTAAGTTTACAACATAAACGTTTAAAGAAATGCCTCAATAGTAATTTTTTTGTTGCAAGAACATTAAACTTTTTTCTGTGCGGAACCCCTAGCTGCCAGCCTGCACGTCAGTGTGGATAGTCGTGTATACACATCGTTATGAGCGACGAGATTTTTCAAAGGTTGATTACAAATGTGCTTACGTTACCGTGAACAGCCTTCACCAGCCTATAGTCCCTTTTAAGTGTGATTGGGTGAGATTAGAGTCATGACACTTGGTTCTGGATTATAAAGCAAAATGATAGGATATCTACTCTCCAGTTATTCCGCGATTTTTAAACGTGGAAAACAGCGCGACAGCGGCGAACGGCACAACGCGAAACAGCGGGACAGCGCAGGGGGTCAATACGCCTCGCACAGAACTCGGGACGGAGGTGAACGGTGTCGAATGGGCGCAGGGCATTTGCGCGGGGATAAACCAGACACTAGATCAGGTCGCGGCAATGCGCGGCGCCGCTAACGGCGACGGGACAGTCAGCGGGCTTGCCGCGGCCCGTGTCCACGGTGGCCGGCAGTATCCTTGTGTAGTCTATTCGCAACATCTTCATACTTTCTGAATCAAACCTATGAAATATAACCCTAGGTATGACGCACCTGGTTGTATCCTCTAGTCCATTCACGGTTACTTCCAACTTTTTATGCTGAAACGGGAAAAACTTGTTTCTCCATATATCAGCGCAATAGAACACACCGGCAGCTTTATAGTACAAGCTTAAGACGAGCACTTTTGGCCACATATTGACTTTCAGCAAAATTTTGTCGCATAAAATGACTAGCATGCAAATACGTTACACCTGGCGAGCGATACCCAGGGATAAGAGAAGACTTTATTTCTCACTGCCTTAGGTTAAGGAACAGTTTTGCCACCAATATTGGGAAACGACAGGAAGAGTTTGACCAGGAGCAAAATGAAAATTCCTATGGCCCACGAGGTGGCACTCGGGTAAATGCTTCATGTCGAAGTCAGAGTATTACTGATTGGAGAGGTGGGCAGGTTTTAAAACGAGAAAACCTACAGAAAGCAATGGGGGGAAATAAAGGATTAAAATGCACTCTAAGACGAGAAGAGAAGAAATGCCGTGCATTGTCTTACTCATCTAAGCACAGTTGCATTACGGGAGGATGGAGAGTATGCCGGCCTTAGGCCCATAAAACCTACCCTGTTTGTTCAGTCATATGTAAACAAGAAGTGACTAATTCACGTAGGCGTCAAAACGAAACTGTCACTCTCGCTTGTATGTTTGTTTAAACTATCAGGCTGATTTCAATCAATTGAGTGTGTGTAACGCTCATCAAAATACATTTTTGTGCCACAGTTTTTTTCCCCACAATTACTTGCAAATTTGTGACTCCAGCCAGGAATATATTCAAACTATAATTACAGAACATTTATGAGAGGGGGGGGGGGATAATATTAAATAGAAACACATTTTTCTGTTAGTATGAAAATACAATGGTTATAACTCTTGTCCCGAAAATTTCGCTAGTACATTTGAAGGCCAGACTAAACTCTACAGTTCTGTATTATCTGCCATTTGTCCAATGGCTGGTTCCTTCATGATAAGCAGTCTATCCTATATACTAGGTTGTAAGCGATTCGTCCGGTCTCTTTCTAAGCATGTGCTACTGGTTCGCAGCTCTGTAGGGCTTATCAGGTAACGAATGCCCCCAATTACAAGTGTAACAAGAAAGTACGAGAGTTTGAAGTCTGTTCTTGGACACTAGAAACTTCCGGCTCTCTATTGTGAAAACTAAGTGCATATAAACACACGAGAATAATTTCAGTCCAGAAAAATTAACAACAAACTTGCACCGGCTATATGGTCCACAACGTCTTGCACGCACGCTGTACTGCCAACATCCCTACATGGCACACTCTTGAAGTCAGAACACAAGTCTCGGGCATATATACGTTGTTCACGGTTATCTGAGCGCATCTTAAAACCCAGCTTAAGATATATTTCTTTCCTCATTTTGTATACTTCCGCCGTACATAAATTGACACTGCCATTGGCCTAATGGCTTTATTCATGCGCCGGTCAAATGAAAACATTAAACTGTTGGGTAACTATAAACGTGCGCATACCGTTACTACACTAGCGTGTAACGTATAACATTTCGATAGCTTGCACTGGCACTGCTTGTCTCGAACGAAACAAACGACAACTTACATAAGTGGTGGACTAGCGCTACGTACATCTCGTAGCGAAGTGAACACAGCCAAATTCGTGTTTGGTTGTGAAGTAGATTGGTGTTCGTTATAATGAAGTTTAATTGTAATAGAAAATTCTTAAAGACTGACCCACAAAACGGATTGATATGGTTGTGTGTTATAATAACGTATTTAAAAAAATAAATTATTAAAAGTTATGCAATGAAACAAAGTAACGAAACCAAAACAGAAAGCATACAGTAATGAGTGAGACTAAGCACAGGGTCTACGGCGTATATCCACGTGTAACGTCGACTGCAGCACTGCTTGCATGGCAGCTAGTAGGAAGAGGAGGGTGGGGGTCGGAACCAGCTACCCAGGCGTACGAAGTTTGGCACTGGCACAACCCACACAACACTGGATATCCACCTGATACCCTAATTAAATCCACAATATCTAGAAGTCATCTAAGTCCTAGAGTGAATCTCTTATGGATATCCTTTGGATATCCAGTAGTAGATATCAGTTTGTACAAATTACTGGATATCCATTAGATATTACAAAACTGACAATGGCCATTACCTAAGGTGACTGAATGTAAAAATGTCTATACGAAATCCAAAATATCTATATCCCATTTTGGATATCGGGCGAACATATGGATATCTTTTGGCAGTCTTTTGGACGTAACTGTGTTATTCCTGGATGTCCTGAACGCCAGAAAGTGGCACACATAAGATGTAATTGGGATGTTTGTGTGCTAAATGGGAATGTCTTGCATGACAGCTGGTAGAGAGAGAAGGGCGGGAGTCGAACCAGCGACCGTGGGGGTGCGAGGACCGGCCGCTAAACAATGCCGGGGGATAGGGAGCTGCAGCAGCTGGTCAAATATTCATGTGGGCGCGGCCGGAGGGGCAGTGTTTATGTGCGGGCGAGAGGCCGGCCAGGGCGGCGATAAACTACGGCGAAGAGTTCCGCCGCTCTAGCACTCCACTCCGCACACGGCGACCCGGCTCACCAGCCGACCTCCAGGCTTCAGCTCTGCCCAGGGCTGCAATACTGCACCGCCACTTTCATATTTACATGGACCCCCCCCCCCCNTTTTATTTGTAGAAGCGGCGTATTTTAACCTTCTCAGTCACAGTGTCCTCTAAATGGGACGTTGCATATGAAGAGGCTATAATGGTCTGCACTGTACACAGTGGAACATACCGTCCAATGAGAAAGGTTTCCTACGTGTGGGAAACATCATTCGCTGTTGAAACTTTATTGAAACTATATTCCCGTAGCCTCGTAAACCACTGCTGCCAGTAAGATAACGCACGGACAAATTTTTATTGGTGCCGATGTATGACAAAAACGTCGTATCAATATCTGTACAGTTCCGAGCAAAAAAAAAATGTGTTTGTTGCAACACCTAAAATTATAGATTTACCTGTAACTGAAAAGTGTTAAAATGAATAATTTATATTATACAAGGGGTTTAGAATAACATGTAGAAATTTAAGCCACAGCATATATGCACTAATATAAACGAAAATCCTACTAACAAAATGTTTGTAAAGGTCGTATTGACTTGAAATTAGGCAAAATAACGCAGGGAGTTGGCAGCTATACTAACCTGCGAGAACAAGTTGCATATCACGAAGGCGAACGGAACTGGCGCGTGAAATACAATGCAATCACTTCTGGCAGCCTTTACTACNTGAGAACAACAAGTTGCATATCACGAAGGCGAACGGAACTGGCGCGTGAAATACAATGCAATCACTTCTGGCAGCCTTTACTACTGAAGTGCTAATCGCCCATCGTCCAAGTAGTGTACTAACAAGCAACCACTAACGGCGCCCATTCAAGACTACCTTCTCTAGTGGTCTTGGCGCCCGCGTACCTCGAGTGTATGGTGTCCTATGTTCTGGCGCTCTCCCCATGGTGCGCCAGTTACGTTCGCCTTCGTTTTACGCAACTTGTGCACGCAGGTACGTACAGCTGCGGACTTCCTGCGTTGTTTTGCCTAACTTCAACTTATATTAAAAAATACAGGGCGACTTTTCCAAGAATTTTGTTACTATGATTTTTTTAAATTAGTCCATAGGTGCTGTGTTTTGAATTTCGATATGTTATTAAGAAACACCTTGTATACAAATCGTCAATGTGATTATAGATATCGGTGGAGACTGGTGTACTTTCCATCTTGGGGTTGATCCGGAATTGCGACGTCACTCTTGG
The DNA here is from genome assembly GCA_002778355.1 of Clitarchus hookeri. Lineage (NCBI taxonomy): Eukaryota > Metazoa > Arthropoda > Insecta > Phasmatodea > Phasmatidae > Clitarchus > Clitarchus hookeri. The sequence continues at coordinate 274,713 of NQII01000900.1, forward strand.
CGCTTAAGTTGTTTGACACTAAGAAACTCTTCCCGACCGGTCTCGACTGTAAGTCGCCTCTACAGACACCTATGTAATGTTATATGATTACATTTTCATATGATACTATAATGGAGTGTGGACTGGTGTCGTATGTGTTGCGCCTGAGACCTGTGTAGAGTCGCGACGAGGCCCAGGCATGTCAGTAGACCTACTTGTAGCAACAGCTGTGTCGACCACGGGGCACTCCTCACCAACTCCGGGCACCTACACTTTCTCTCTACTGACATACGCGGTTCACGATTAACTGAGCTGCTTTGAAATCAACCATTGAAAAATTTTACTGCCCCTACCTGTATGCCGATATTTTAAAGGGCACGCTGACTGGCATGCGCAGTTAAGTTGGCAATGGCGGAGGGAAATTAGTTCCACGACTTAACACTGTCTTACATGTCATAGGAAAACATTTGTGAATGCTGAAGTAATTTATTTTGATTTCAGATTTTTTAAATCATAAAAGTTTAAAATTTAGCAGATTTGTAAAATGTTGCACTTTTTTTTAATTTTAGAGTTTTATTTGACAGACGCACGAATAAAGTGATCAGGTCCATGGCAATGTTAATTTTACATTCGGCGGAAGAATACACCATACGAATACAAGCAGATCTTAAGCAGGGTTTTCAAAAGTGCCCAATTTACCGTGAACAGCATATACCATTTAACTAAACATTGTATGCGTTAACTCTGTATGTAATGACCACTGGTTGCGGAGAGGCCAATAATAACTTTTACTTATTTTACCCCCGTCTCTTGCACACAACCATCAGTGTCTCAGCAATCCACCCACCAATACACTAACCTAGTCCAAGATGGCAAGTAGTTAGAAATAGGGCATTAATCGGCAGAGGCGTGGGGTGGGGGGTCGGGAGGAGGGTAGGTCAAAGTCACAGCGGCCATTTTTTGAGTCAAGGTAAATTTTTTCGCGTGCGATCCAAGGCGGCCATTTTGTAAGCCAGTACCAAACTGCATGCCCTTGCATTTCAAGGTATCCTTGCGACGACGCCTTGACTGGTCGGGGATCCCTACGATGCTGACCCAACCCCAGATCCCCGTCACAACACCCCGGCGAGGTTTTCACCGTGTTCTGCACACTCACGGCGACCATTTTGTAAGCCAGTACCCAAACTACATGCCCTTGCATTCCAAAGGATCCCTGCGAAGACGCCCCGACTGGTCGGGGATCCCTATGACGACGCCCCGACCCCAGATCCCCGCCGAGGTTTTCTTCGTGTGCTGCATGCTAATGGCGGCCATTTTGTAAGGCAGTACCCAAATTTCATGCTCTTGCATTCCAAGCTGGGGGATCCCTGCGACATCTTGACCCCAGATTCCCGGCGAGGTTCTCTCAGTGTGATGCATGCTCATGGCGGCCACTTTGTCAGCCAGTACCCAAACGTCATGCTCTAGCATCCCAGGACATCCCCAGCCAGATGCCGACTTGTCCTTGCGAAGGGACTATCTCTATGTCGTCCCTGCCACAATGCCCTGGCAAGATTTTCTCCATGTGCTGCTGCTACTAGTACCTCCCTACTCACTGATTAGCTACGGGAGTCTCCCCACCACCAGTCCCTGCGAGTCTCCCTATTTCACACACACACACACACATGCACACACACCAATTACCTACACCTCGCAGCAGCGTTGCCCTCACGCACAGAATGGCGTCGTAACCCAGCAACAATAGTATATAAAGCAAAAACTAGCATACCACCCGAAAAAGGTTTAGTATTAATATGAATATTATTATAAATATTAAACAATATCACAACCTCCAACACGAACAGATGATCACACACACGAAACATAACGGGAGAACCACCCGAGAGCGAGCGGACAGCGCCTGGAGGAGGCTGAGAGATAACTTTCGCCTGCACTGCCGGCCAGCGAGCGCATACAGAAACAACAACATTCTCGGACAGTGCTCGGAGGCTGCAGCAGTATGCTGAAACTCTCTCTCGAGCAGCACCCAGGAGCGCGGTCCCACGACTGCCTATCAAGACCAGAAAACACGACGTGCGTAGGAAGTAGCAGACACTCCCAGGCTTTCACCGACCAGGCGGAAATAAAGAATATACAACACTTACACGGTGCATGTAGGAATAATAATAATAATGTACACAATTCAATGTCTAAGAATAAAGTTTATTTGTTCTTTTAAAAAAATAACATTCAATTATACTACAGACAATTGCATACACAACTCGTGCAGAAAATTTACACATCAGTAAGTGCAAATTTGAGGATGCAATTGTTATGGCGAGGGTGAAAGCCCATCCACTTAACGAATAGGCGATTAACCTTGCGACGTAACACCTTCTCGACCAAATAGACGTCCGGAAACCATGTTACCATAATCTCTTGTTCGTAAAATCCTCCCTTTAGCTTGTTACAATTCAGATCGACGAGTTCATAGGTCCTTAGTTCGTAATGGCAAATTTTGTCAATGCGATAAACCTCCAAAGACCAATTCGGAGTATAAGATTTCGCAAAAGTACATTTGAGACATGAAATACGGACATAGTCACCAATCTTCGCTTTAGCCTTGTGCCGGTCCAATCTCTTCACATTTTTAAACACAGTCTCCAGCAAGGAATCGTCCTTAACGTCCGCCGGCCGCATGCGGATGGTCCGGTGCACTCGTCCACTGTAGTTGGAAATCAGACGAGGTAGAATATCCAGCCAAATGTAACTACATCGTGACGAAAACTCACGCCACAAAACAGTCTTCAATGTGCGGTTAAATCGTTCCACGACGGAGGCCTGCTTTACTCCATGCGTACTGTAATGATTAATCTTATTCACATCCATTAGTGAACGGAAGGCCGTATTGTAGAATTCTCTGCCAATATCAGTCTGCGTATTTTTAGGCGGTCCCTTATCTTGTAAAACTGTTTTCATTGAATTAGCAACGTCAGTCCCGCTTTTCCGCCGAACGGGGACAGTCCACGCATATTTGCTGAAACAATTTATTACAGTCAGCATGTATCTATAACCCTTGTTAAGAGACATACGGAATCATTTCCACCAGGTCAGCTTGATACAAATCACGAAGTCCCAAGACGAGTACTCTTCGCCTGCGGTAATTGCACTGTGCAGGCCGGTGAAGCTCAGCGGCGATCTGTGCACGTGACATTAGTATACGTATCCACCTTCACGCAATTCTTCCACAATATTCACAATCTCATTCGTGTGTGAATGATTGCCTGCCTGTTGAGACACGATGAACACCTGTAGACGTGATACAAGCTCATTCACATCGTCCCAAAACACATAATCGAGCTGACCATCCCCATCAAGCTTCGAAGCCAGTCCCAAGCCGCTAGCTATGTCGATGTCCAGAAACAACTCGGCAACAATGTCGAATTTCGGAAGTGTCTCATCCTTATATATGTTGCTGGCTGCATCATTGCCAGTCAAATGTGCACTTGTGAGACTAAGTAATCTCTTGTGTTGCTGAAGTGCCTCATGCGCGAACTCCCCGGGATGTCGTTTAAATAACAACTCGTAGAGGCCCGGAGATGCCCGTATTGCTTCACTGTCAATCTGTATAAAATCATTTGGTAGAAACAAAATTGGCTTCTTCTCCAAGTACCATTTCTTATTCCCCCCATAAACACCATACGTGCCATCATTAAACATTGTGTACGAAGAGAGATAATCACGAACAGTGGCCGAGCGTAATTGAGAACCGTCCTTTTGCGTTTCCATGTAGCTGAAGACAAATCATCGTCGTCCACAGTATCATCCAGAAGTATCTTGAGTTCGGCGCCCGGTTCAGTCTTCACTCTGACAAGGGGAACAGTCTGCCTCTGTAAAGTATCCAACAGAAATGTGAGTGGATGGAAGGCCTGAAGAGCATGAAGTTTGGGTACTGGCTGACAAAATGGCCACCATGAGCATGCAGCACATGGAGAAAACCTCGCCGGGCATTGTGGCGGGGATCTGGGGTCAAGACGTCGTCGTAGGGATCCCCGACCAGTCGGAGCATCGTCGTAGGGATCCCCAACCAGTCGAGGCGTCGTCGCAGGGATCCCTTGGAATGCAAGGACATGCAGTTTGTGTACTGGCTTACAAAATGGCCGCCTTGGAATGCAGACGAAAAAAATTGACCTTGACCCAAAAAATGGCTACCGTGGCGTTAACCTCCCAATCCCCCGTCCCTGCCAATGAATGCCCTATTTCTAACTACTACGGCAGCTTGTATATCTCTACCTGTCCGCGCTCTTGGAAGGTATTGGCTGTGCTGCCGGCTAACGACACATGCATCATGAGCAGTCAGCTGTCAGACGCAATATTTGTTTTATTGACACATTTTTAATAAAGGTGAATGATCTACATTTATTATATAATAAACATCACTCTTTTCTATGCACTTTGTAAAGGCTTTCCCCTTCCACGTTTTTAAACCCGAGGTGTGGCAACACTTCATCCGACCCATCGCGTAAGCCATTTTAAATAACACCGGTTACTTAGTCCGTTTTTACCCGAAAAAAAAAATAGACAATGAAAAATATTCCCATGCTGCAAGTACGTATACTCTGGATGCACACTGATTATTTCATTATTATAAAATATTAAAATATGTAATTTATAAATTAAAATTACTACATTTGACAGCAAAAATTACAAAATACCGTCGGTACTATTTATCACTGCTGCCATGGTGGAATGGATTAAGTGTAGCTCTACAAACAGCAATCGGAAAACTAGTAAAAAAAAGCCCGTATGCATATGCAGAATATTGTTTTTTACGCACATATTTGTTATTGGCGATGGTGGTAGTAAGAAAATCTAGAAAGTTTCGGAATCGATATAAATTCGTATCAGCTCACACTAGTTCCATCCCAACTGGATGCACTAGACATTGTCCCACCCACGTGGTTACTCTCCCGTTTCATTAGTTCAGAAAAATGGCGTCGCTGATTAGCACCGTCAGTCAATCAGCGCCTGGTAGCTCAATTTCCGGCCAGCAGACCCGCCAATAGGATACCTTCCGTAGCACGCAATAGCCAATGAGACACGAGGCATATTACAAAGCCTCGCGCGGCCAAATCAGCGAATGGATACGCCCGGGCCAAACGCACAGCAACGCGGTTTCATAGACTAAAAATGAGGTAGACCGATCTCTCTGGCTGCGCACAACCAGTCTCCGTGTCCCAAAATTGAACTGCTTTTCTGCCAACACAACTAGCAAAAACGGCATGGATTGGATTTGAGGTTAGAACACTGATTAGTAGAGCCACCTGTTGTTCGCGAAAAGATTCCACGACTGGTTGTACTCCAAAACACTTTAGTTCAGAACCAATATCGTGATTGGATGATTATAACTCGCACACGTCTTAAGTGTGTGCCAGCCAATCACGAAGTTCAGTATCCTGTTTACTTAATTCTGATTGGCCCAGTCAAACAGAAAACGTCTTCTCAAGCAGAAACACCGCCAATAGCCTAAGGACATTTGCAAGTGTGCACATAACAGTTGGAAGTCTTGCCTGGGCATAAATCTTTTCGCGAAAAACAGGTGACCCTACTGATTAGTAAACATGTGTTTTAAGAAGTTTGTATGCCTCCTCTAAATAATTTGTAATGCTGTTTGATTAAATTCAAATTAGCAAAAGTATAATATGCAATAAAAGTGATTGTCTTTTGAAAATTGAGATACAAACAAACGTGTTCGTCAGTGTTGACCACGTGAATTAGATGGTTGTGTTGCTTTGGAGTAGGTCGATGTTGGTTGCATGTGCAGAAGACAATAATCGGTGTACCTCATCTTTTAGTCTATGGTTCATACTCGGCGCTATGCACGTTGGTTCTGTCCGAGGAGAAAACCGCAACAAATCCCTGCATCGTAGACGTAGTTTATCACTGGCCGCGCCGACGTTCTAAGTACACCGGCTCATCGCTGTTCCGAGTCCAACTTCGAGAACGGCTGAAGAAAGATTTAGGTTTATGGTCCATCGTGCCATCTCTCCGACGACGCTGCGTTTGCGCTGGGGGTGTAAATAAGCAGTAACAATAGCATCTCGTGCCGTGCCAGCACGAGTTCGTGCTCGGTCAAGCCGAAGGAGAACGAACTTCGAGACGCGGCAGCTCGCTGGTGTAAAACGCAGGCCATATTTTATTCCAATTGAACGAGCTCTTCAAGCGTATCTGGAAGGCGTGCGGGCAAAACAACCTCGAGAGTCAGCGAGGCGTGTGCGTCACTGCCAGGAGACGTAATTCGCGGGTCGGCCGACAACAGCGCTCACGTCACTGACGCCTGCATAGGTTGGCAGTACACGTCTGACTTACGGGGAATCACTCGGCTACGGAGGTTTCCAATTAGCAAAATGCTTTGTATACCCCCTTTTTATTTCTCCTAAGGGCACTGCCTACCGGCTGGCAGCTGCGAAATTGAAATAGGAAATCCCATGTCAAGGAAATTTTCGCCTCAGTGCGATAATTTTAAAGATAGGCGTTTCAAAGAAAACGTATTCTTAGCGAATTTTTTAGGAGTAGCCTACAGCAGAGATGTTTCCAGAACACGTATAGTCGGTTTGCACGGAATTTTTAAAATTTATGTTATAAAAATACATAAATATTGCCAATATGTATTGGAAATATACGCTCGTAGGGATATTCCGCTAAAAAAATTCACGAAGAATACAGTTTGTTTGAAACGCCTATCTTTAAAATGAATACACTGAGGCGAAATTTCCTTAACATGGGATTTCCTTTTTAAATTTCACAGCTGCCAGCCGATAGGCAATGCCCTTAAGATAGATAATCCATGGGCCCCATACATTTTTAACTCTTCGGTAGCAAACCATTTAAAGGCTGTTCACGGTAAAATGAGCACTTTTGAAAGCCCTAGTTAGGAACTACTTCTCTCCCCATTTGTATCCTTCCACCAACGTAAAATTAACAATACCATGGGCCTCATCACTTTATTCAAGCCTTAGTCAAGATTAACTGCGAAATCTTAAGTAGTGTAAGTATGCTATTAATAAACAAATTCTTAAACTTCCGCACGTAAAACTAACATAAACTAAATTAAATCATAAATTTAAACGTCACATTTCTAATACGACGTCAATACATAGAACTATTCTTCCTCTCTCGTTGCCAACTTTACAGACAACGTGTCCGTCGAAATACACGCAAGTAGAGGTAAGAAGTAGTTTTCAGAGGTTGATTTTAAAAATGATCACTTTACCGTAAACAAACTATATACAATATACGTATATAGTTAAATATGACATTATATCAGTTTATTATTACATTTAGACCCAGTATACAAAATTATGTATATGTCACTCGGGAAGGATATTTTGGGCAAATACTCTACTCCGCTTTGGCCAATAATCAATGCCCAATGATCTTCCCTTTGGATAACCAATTTGTAAATCATGAATGGTTCATATTTCTACAGGTGAACACAAAACCTTTATAGTTCATTGGTTGTGACAACCAAACAGGTGGTGCGTGGGCTTCTAGGGTAGTATGCATCCTAACATTTGTTATTTGAAACACCTGAAACCATAAATTAAATCGCGTCTGAAAGGGCTAATACTCTTACTGCACAAATAAGTGTGTAATAGATAAACTATTAAAATGCATGCAATCTATTTTCGCGTGGTAGAAAAACTATCTAACAACCGGGAATACAACTTACAACATTATTCTGATGGCTTTCGTTACCGAGGTTGAGCGGATAGCCTGCTCGCCTTCCACCAAGGCGAATCGGGTTCAATCCCCGGCCGGGCCACTCCAGGATTTTCGCAAGTAAGAATCGTTCCGGACGATGCCGCCAGTTAACGGGTTTTGTCGGGGATCTCCCGTTTCCCAGCCCCTTCATTCCGGCGCTGTTCCATACTCACCTCAATCACCCTCATCGGCTCTCAAGACCTCGCTGTGAAGGGCCGCCCAAATCTCTTCACTCACTCGTAACTGAAAACACACCTTAATGGAAGCGAAAATTGCAGAGAGGATCGCAGTGAACTATAACGCAGATTTTCCGCAGTAAAATGGCAGAACAATTCTGAAGTCTCATGTGTACACACTTTACGATGCGACAAAAAACACTGTACGCCAATTTTGCCTCGGGAGTGTTGAGGTCCACGATAGTAGAAGTCCTACTCAGCACGACTTTGGTTTCTGTGCCTTGAACATGTAACACGAATCCAAGCGAATTGTATAATGAGTAGACACACTGGAAAATCCTGACATATTTTCGAGCCAACATATATTCGATAACACTCTATAGACAGTTTCTCCCTTTACGACTGGATGATCAAGTTTTTGACTCGGCTAAGTTATTTGCAGACCAATCACAAACTTTCTGCTTTAGGGTATCATATCTCATTGAAATGGGATAGTATAGCTTCACACATGCAGGACCGCCAATAAGAAAATAAACCTGTGACACACGTGTATATATATTCTGTTCAAGGTAAACGCAGCTCTTTTGAAAGCCCTGCTTAATATATACTTGTATGCATATTGTGTATTGTTCCGCCACAGATTAAACTAACATTGTCGTGGTTCTGATCACTTTATCCATGCGTCGGTAAAGTGAAACTGTGAAATTATTAGAAAAGTAAATAGGGCATACAAATGTGCGAATTATTTAAATTATATGCATTAAAAAAACAGCAAGCAAAATAAATAATTTCGGTATTCACCAAAGTTTACCCAAGACATTTAGTCAAAGTTAAGTCGCGGAACTACTTTCCCTCCATCGTTGCCAACTTAACTGGACGCTTGCCAGTAGGTGTGCCCGTTAAAATACATGAATGTAGGGCAGTGACATTTTTCAAAGGTTGATTTCAGAAGCTACTATAAAGTACCTTAAATCCTAGTAAACAGTCAACTTTCCCAACGACAGCCGCGAATGTTGATATGGGTATACACGACATCATAATGTTCTTCACGATTTTATGCACGCAATTAAGGCCGCGGTCACGCGAATGGTCTAAACGTGTTTAACGTAAATTCGTTCGGCAACCTAGTACAGTTTAGATAGTTGGAACATTTTTACCGTTATCATCTCCTGTAGAGTTAATCGCTAGTGGCCCGTCATGGAATCCCTAGCACGGTATCCAGGCGCACGCGTAATCGCTGTCCTCCTACATGTTTCGGCGCAGGAATGATAAAAATACATTCGCAATGTTGGCTGCAGTGCTACAGAAAGAAAATATCTGGCGAAATGCTGTAAATTTCTCAAAATCAACGGGACGAAACATCGCAAAAAAGAAATTTATGTTGCTCCGTTACAAATTTGTGTACTGCAGTCGTCTGGCTAAAAACTATACCCCCCCCCCTCCTTCCGCCATTTTTCGAAGCAGTAGTGGCAGTTCTCCAAGCGCACTTAGCACTCGTAAGTAGAAGCTGCGATGTAAAGTAGGACGAGTTCGATTAAGGACGTTCAAGAGGCTAAAATTATTTTCTACATTAATAAAGTTTGCAGGCTTTCGTGGCAGTTGTCAGTAAAATTGTTGGCTTCTGGAAGCCCTCATCCTCCCTCCAGCAACCTTACAAGCCATAACACAAAACCATATAACTTGCTAATATTCAAATTAGTACAGAGCCAAAGTCGGCTGCCAATATGTATATAAATTAATATTTAATTATTATATTATTTAGCTATAATTAGTCAAACTCATTAAACAAGTATCATATCAACATAATATAATTAAATGCGTGTGTGTATGTATGTATGTATGTGTGTGCGTGTGTATGTATGTATGTATAAAATATACATATGTATATACGTGCACAAATGGCCAAAGCCTTACCCAGGCTCTCTACAGGTAGCACAATTTCCTGCAAAAAAGGGGAAAACCTGCGACAAAACGCGGCATGGGTGTGGGGATGCGAATACTGCATTCTCCTGACTGGAAACCAAAAACCTGGCTTCTCACGCCAGAAATGGCGTCTGAGGGTCCAGTGGCTACAACTTCCCTCCTTCGTCATGGCTGCGGCATAATAAGTGCTGCGGATGTGTAGAGGAAGGGAGGGGACCCCGATGACCAATTGCAACATTATTACATCATCACCCATGAAATCATATACCATGTCCATTCATTTCACCAAGTTCACAATACACCTTGGTAAGTGCAGAGGCCATAAGATCTAAGAACATTGACCCGCAAATAACCAAGGAAAAAATTATGTTAGGGGAGCGAGCCCACTTAATTTTTAGCGATTTAAAGGCCGATCCGTGGTTGCCTACCTCCTCGTTGGCTGAGCGGGTTGGCCAATCAGAGACTAGTTCGTCTATGTCCTACTTTCCAGCAGATTTTTGTGATTTTTGAAAAGTGGTGCCCAGATGTTGCATTTTTACCACACTACATCCCATTTCGTTGTGATATGAAATATTAGTCTGAAAAAGGTCATGACAGCAAAGTAAAATGACTTTTAAAAAATGAATTAAACGAGCTTTAGGAATTTGAAATTTATAAGGTTTTCTTTGGACAAAATGAACACATTATATTGAAGCTCAAATTTATTGGCTATGTTATCAAAATAAGATTAATATTTCTTGGCAGTTTATTGGATGGTTTGCCCGTATTTCAATGATAACTTCTGATATAAAATCTAAAGTACAAAAAGTAAGAAGTTAATTAAACTCCTACACAGGTAAACCAAGTGAGGGATTTCAAAGATAATGCAACATGCCACTACTATAACTAATAAACACTTAAAACTTGTACGAATAAATTTTTTAAGTTCAATTACTCACATACACATTAAAAAAAATAGAAATAATATTTTCTAAATGATTTGATATTTTTATTATATTATCGATATCATGTCACGAGACCATACAATATTCTCCAACACAGCGAAACGGGTTCGATTCCCGAAGGGAGTTCGCACCCGGATTTTCGCAAGTAGGAATTGTGCCGGACGATGCCGCTAGTCGGCGGGTTTTATCGAGAATCTCCCCCNAAGTACGAAACCATAGTAATATTTCATAAGGTCCCATCAGTACGGTCACAGTTGTCACAGTTACCACTTACACAAGTTTAAGTAAGAAATTGCGTAGATAATTGGGGATACTGCAAAAACAGCATGAAAATAACCAGTAAAAAAGGGCCTGTGTGGTAGATGGAAAAAGGGTTGCACTGGGAAGCAAGGGGGGAGGGAGAGGGGGACACGGCCGATCATTAATTACATTACAGACACCCCTGATGAAAGGGGTAAATGAAGGATTATGACCCACCCTTCAGCACTATACAAATACCGAAATACATTAAAGCATTCACTGTTAAAACCAGTTAACTATAGGAAACTATATACGGCGATATGAAATGAAGTGTAAGGTGATTACGGTCACTCGTTCTTTACCGACAATCACCCCCTCTTTTCTTTTCCGCTTCCCCTAAGGCAGTGACTATAATTGTAGATTTTACAAATTTACCGTGTCAATGCGGCTTGCGTTATGTCGACACTCCATTTGGCATTTACAGAATTAAGCTAAACAACAGTTATATATCTTTTTATTCATATCTACAGAAGTAAATCCAAAATATTTATCCTAACACTTAGAACAAATTTCATTAAATTTATCATAATACATATCTCCACCAACTCAATCACTATAAATGTGTTTGAAATTACTAACATTTAAATTGTTGTAAATTTTTGTTTCTTGATATTTTGTTAAATTTTAGAGAATTCTAGTTTCTTGATCATTTTTAAAATTTTCGAAATTTATGAAAGGTGCGCCAGTATCCGCCTCGGATCTACTTGGATGATAACACTTGTGGACACTGCCATCATCAGTCATCTTATAAATATACGATGTTAAAATCTGGCGGTGTGATGAACTGGGAGTAATTGTATCAACATTGGTTGATGAACGTTGTCACCTGCCTCGACGAAAAGGTTATAATTCAAAGCGTAATAGAAAATAACAATAAACTACAGTTCACTCCAGGGTGTATTTAAATTATACCGACAACTTCGACTGCTGGTTATTCACAAAAAAGGCATATATATATATATATATATATATATATATATATATATATATATATATACATACACACACACACACACACCATTATATATGGCTTATAGTCCAAAGCGAATCCTAAGGGCGGTACACGTCTGCAAATTTGCACATGAAGCACCATGTTTAATACAAATATTGGAGAAACTTTTTAAGAAGAAACACTGAGTGTCTGGATAACGTGTAATGGAACAAAGATCTGTAAACACAACAACTGTCTGTCACTGTCATCAAATTATTTCATGGAAATAATCACGGCTACTATCCTTACTTAGACTTAAATCTCCATGACGCTGTAGCGTGTTTGGGATTTAAAAGAAAGATCACTAACCCGCATTTCACAATTAACTTAACACATTATCCAGACACTCACGTTCCATCTCCAGTAATTATAAAACACTCGTGCTTCAGGTCCAACTTCAAATATATTGTTACGTGGACGCCTGAGGGGCGTATCTAAGTTCGTGAGGGATGGAGGTCTTAATAAAAATAAAATAACAAAATTTGATTTCTAATTTATTCCCACAGCTATTATTTACATACCTAAATTATCTATTTCTACTCTAATTCTTTTTATTTAACAGTGAGCGCAATATTTAAAGTATATTTCAACTCTAATTAACGTCATTCTCAATGTCGCTGTTTAGTTATAGTCAATTAACTCACACACATCATTAATACACGTTCAGTCTGTATGTTGCCATCATTTGTAATGTCTCTCACTCACGCATCTAGTACAATAGTCCAGTCTGCCAGCCGCACCTTCACTGCTTGATACTCGCAGTCGCAGATTTCCCTTCTGCTGGTCACTTCTCTCGCTGCTCGTGTTATATCGCTGAAACTCAGCGACTCATCCATTCAACAACTGCCAGCCCAGAGACCCGTCGCACAATTTATACTCTGCTGGCCTTGACCTGGAAACTTCGACGCACCCCGAGTCATGCGGACAGAATTTAGGGCAATAAACAACTAGAAAATTCCTCAGATAGACGCAAAAACTTAATACAACCACGATCAGCAGCATGCGCCGCAAACGGATTATTGTGTCGGCTCGCTTTTTGGTAATAGATACGTGGTTCTTGGTTTAGCGCGCGCCTGTAACTCAAAATATTCCATTTACTTGCCGCCACCGCTATCATATAAATGCTGTCCTTCACTTCCACTCGTTCGCGCGGGATGCGAAGCAGTGAGCGCGTGACAATATGTGCCGTCCTTAGGATTTACTTTAGACCATAGGTCGTATATATGCATTCACCTTATTTCTTCGTGGCAAACACCTTTTTTCGTGATTAACATGCAGCCGAAGTTTGTTGGTCTATAATTTAGACACACCCGATATATTTTTAAATAAGTTATTTGCAAAAGTCCGAAATTACGCGAGATGAAACAACAAATTGGTTAATTTCTTTGAGTGAATAATAACATGATATCCATTAATTTCCTATTGATGGCTAATGTTATTACCCACCAAAGATGCACAGATGGCACAGGTTATATATCATATGAGGCTAACACTAGCCACGAAAATTTCGTTTCATCTCGAGAAGTTTATTGCAGCCATTTCCAAGCACTCAGAGGACAGTACAAAATTACTGGAATTCAAGACAAGCTAGAGCTGGGTCTATACCTGTACAGTAGGGTTGCCAACTGTTTTTCGGGAAAATATAGTATTTATCAGACCAAGATACAAAAAATATAGTACGCTGAAAGAAAATATAGTATTTTAAGGAAAAAGGTTTAAAAAAAAGTGTAAGGTATGCTTATTAAACACCAAATGTATTACTTATTCACAAAAGCTACATTTTTATGCACTTTGTGCACTCTTCAATAATTAATTATTCATAATTAAAGTATTAAAAGCTTTATTTCACTCAAATTGTAAATTAGTGTAAATGAGCTCATTTTTTATTAACGTGAGACTGGCTCTATTTCTCTTTTATGGACTTTCCGCTATTTAGTAGGGGTTAACAACAGCGCACTTTCGCCTTCCATTGTTTACTTTAACAATTTATTATTGTTTATTTCTTGTTAAGCAATTTTTGGTGACCAAAACAAAACAACATCACAGATATGTAAAAACGCTGTAAAAACCAACCTTTGACATTGACAGTGGCAGTTCTCTCACGTTCGGAAACACGCACAACGCGTCAGTCGAAGCAAAGTCGTAAGGTGCGTTCATAAGCTTTGCTGAGTGGTGTTGTTATTTAATAAAAATTAAAACTAATATAGTAGAACTGGCCAACCCGAAGCACATTGTAAGGTCCGACTGAAATATAGTATTTTTGCGTACTATGTATTTCTTCAACAGTATATAGTACACAGGGCCAAAATATAGTACAATACTATATATTATAGTACGGTTGGCAACCCTACTTTATAGTAACGCCAGTTATATTAGTATTTTTATTCCCAAGTACTACTATCCTATTTAGCCCATAATACACTGGACACTACACTATATAGTCAGCTGTCCTTATTGGCTGGCCATCAGCTAATGGCATGTCAGTTAAGTGGTTCCCAATAATCGTGGTATTTTGTATGTAAGAGGATTAACAATCCAACGTGTTAACACAAGTATGTATAGAATAATTTTTTTTTACCTACGAAATTTGCTTTCTTATGGGCTGTACTGTCGTTACAAGATGCTGATAACAGTGCGTGTATTTTCCTTAGGGAACTAAAACATTTTTGATAATAACGTATTCCAAGCTTAACTCAGGCTTGATTCTTAACCCTTTCATTCCCACATTAATTTACTGCTTCTGGCGTTGCAAATAAGAAACGCTTTGATACGTGCTGTACTTACGCTGGAAAAGAACTAGTTGCGCTATCACAACGATGATCAGTTAATTGAACCAGTCATAACGTAGAACTTACGAATCAGTTACCCACAGAGACGATCATTGGGCACTGGGCCTCGCAGAGTACAGTGATGGTCACATATAATCTTCCCGTGCAACAAGTTTAAAGGTTTAATTGTATAACTACTCTACACGACCAAGAATATGTAAATTGCCAGTAGTACCAATTAAATTTCTACAAAGCCAAATTTCTTCACCAAGCTCAAACTCCATCTTACGAGAAAACAAAACACGAGATGAATAAATACAAGTTACAGTGGTCTGATTAATAACACCATGTACTGTCTTCCTACAACATGCTTAGTGTTAATTACTATGTAGACAAGGATGATGACACGTGGTGTCGTAAAGTGTAGTTGGTGTTAAAGAGAGTTATATTCTTTTGAGTTACATGTATAGATTTGGTCTTCATGGTGTAACTGCTAAAGCTGGAAGTATACTTTCGAAGTAGTTTTTTTTTTTTCGTAAACATCATAATCCATGTTTAGAGGGCTAAAAAAAAAGTAATTAGTAATTAGAACTAAATTTCTGTAAGCCGTTACCACAAAAAAAGCATGTGTCTGAAGTAAAAAAAAAGAGTGTAATGTGAACGAACAGTGGCAGTATCGGACACTTGGTGTGGTTTTTGCGCAGCTGTTGCACGGGGGCCGTCACCTTGGCGACGACAAGGCCGCGTCAACAGAGTAGAGCGGCAGGCAGGCAGGGAGGCGAGTGAAGTGGCGAGGGCCGGCCTCGAGCGGCGCCAATATTGGCGGCCCGAGAATACAAGCCGCAGATTCGAACCCGATACTCGGGCGAGGGCGCGCCGAGGGCTCTCCGCGGC
>NQII01000900.1:290525-308389 GCA_002778355.1 Clitarchus hookeri
CGGCATCCGAACCACCCCTCGCGATCACTCATTTTGGGGGTCTTACACGTCGCTGACGAGACTGGCGGCAGCTGCAAGTGTTTACGCATTGACTTGGCTGTGAAAATGTTTCTGGTTAACTTACTAAACTGTAATTGAAGTTTTTAACCTACACACCGCATGGGAATAATATCACGCGTCACATATAGGAATGTTTAGCGTCGCTACTGTACAAAGTTAGGAACTTCCTTACGCATTTTACTGTTTCATGAGCAAATGTAGGAACGCTACAATGCATGTATAGAGGAAAAAAATTACAATTCCCGCTTTCTCACTAAGCGTATACACAGGTAAGGTAAATTTCCGAATAATTTCTTAAGAGTGCGCAATGGTTGGCAACGTGCAGCAGGGATTTCGAAACCGTGTTCAGTGAAACCCTAGGAGTTCCATCAAAGTCTCATCAGGGTCCCGCCTATTCGCTCTGCGATAAAATAAAAATACAATAACAATATACATTAATAATAATTTATAAACGTGCATATTGTGAGCAAACCTTCCAAATATATAAACATTACATTCGAAATACGTATAATGCGTACTTAAAGATGACATTTGGCCTCTCACTTCAAAAATGATGATAGCTCTGTACCAAAATAAATTTCTGGTAATGCTAAAATGTTAATTCAGGTAAAGTAATACATATTTTTTTGGTTACGTAACAATGCTGCTGCGTAGATGTACGAGTTAAAAACGTCGTGGGTTCAAAACTCTTATGTAAAATCAGAAATAGAGTCGTCGTCGTAGAGGGAATATGTGGTTAGAGTGCATACGCCAGATGCACAAAGGCTTTTTCAGACTGCCGTATACCTAAAACATATTAGCCGAACACGTGTCAAACTACGATATATGCTAATAACGGTAAAGTAGACACTTTTGAAAGTCTTCTCATTTGCAATAATATAAATATATTTTATTTTAGCCTTGGACGTAACATTCCGAGCGCGGTGGAATATATACACTGTGTTTATTACTTACATGACAATATATATTTAAAAAGGTGGTTTAAGAATAAGAAATTACTGAAAGGGAAAGGTAACTACGGCCTCAAAAGTGCTCACTTTACCGCGAACAAGTCTGTAGGAGCTTGTATTGAACTTTGCTACAGATTTTTCATCAGTAAAATGACGGGTCACCGCTGAAAGTCCCGCACTACGAGAACAATGCACGCTAGTTCACAGCCCTGCGCGTAGCGGCGATGGCGCTCTTGTAGCGCGTACCAGTTTGACCCATATAGCTCCCGCGCTTCTCGTCCAAAAAACAGAGAAAAACTAAGCAGGCAGGCGGGACCCTTAACACATTTAAGTTCCAAACAGCCCCTCATTTTCACTAAGGCATGAATAAAGTCATTATACCTATATAATAAATTTCACATATAGGAGAAGGATAAAAAATGAGGAGAAAAGTGAATCTTAAGCACGGGTTTCAGAAGTTTACTGTTAACATCCTATAGCGTATATTACAGTTGGTCAAAGCATTGTTAATATAAAAGGATGGGCATGTTGACAATTAAAATGTAACACGTTCATCACTGTTGACCACGTGATTTTGACAGTTCTGTTGGAAATGGACGAGTCAGTATTGCGGACATACAGAATACGATACAATCGGTCTACTTCGTCTTCAGTCTATGGTTCCCACTCGCCTTCCACCAACATTGCTGGGGTTCTATCCACATACGAATTTATAAATTACCAGTATGTCCGTACCGAAGCACAAATATTGCAGCCTTGAGGGGTTTTGTCGATGTAACTGCCACCTCTCCTCCCTTGCCATTTTCACAACATGTATCAGCTGATCCATACCAAACGTATTAAATCTTGATAGTATATCGCAGTTTGCACCTCATACAGTATTTATACAACGGATAACTTACTAATTTCGCGCACTTTATTAAAGCAGACACAGTAAAGAAAAAAGTAGAATTGACCAATAATCAATTGTTCCATTGGGATTCAATGAACCTGCTTAAGAGTATCCAATTTCTGAATAGACTCCTAATGAATTGTTACATGCGTCAAGAACTAATATTCTTAAGACGACATCCCAGTGACACCTGAAAAATTCTTCCCGGGAAATGGAAGAACTAGTTATACATGTATACGTGTTAATAAAATAATATAGATTGTTTGGTACAACTTGCACGAAGAAAGAAGTCAACTTTCTCACAAATTGGGAATATTTTTTTGTTAGAAACTATGCTTCTTGGTAAAGAAACACACTGGGAGCTCAGTTGTAGGCAACTTTAAGGAAGCTCCAAGAGTTTCAAAACACGGGAAAGGTAAACGAATATTTGATGGTATTTAAAAGACGTCAGAAGTCAACACTGATGCAGCACCTTGGACGTTGATGAAACGGGAATGGATTCTTGGAGGAAAAGGGAGTAGCAAAGTAGTTGTGTAACAAGGAAACTCGAGTTGAAGAATATTCAACGGGGATAGACGGTTGGTAACACGACTACTGTGCCCGAGATGAAAAGTAATACTAGGTACCGCAGACAGGTTGAGTGGTGATTGAACACCCTCGAGCGCTCGGAAAACAAAGCTTCAAGCTGGTTAATACTTTCCGTTAATATTCCAACAGTAAACACATGCTCACGCCATTATAAGGTATTGGTGAAAGGAAAGAAACACCGGCGGAGGAGAAAGAATGAATCTAGAGACGTAAGGTGTCAGTTTTTATTTAAGGAGAACCTTCCTACGCCATGTTGGATTATTGGTTTTATAGCTTGTTATAAAGTTTTTTTTTTAGGTTATGGAAGTATTCTATACCCAACTAGCTATTGACCTTACAGAACAACAAGAATCCTGACGAGGGGGGGGGGGGGTGCAAGGCCAATAGCTAGTTGGGTAAAGTGGTACTTTTGGAATTTTCTTTTTGAAAACCTATAAACAAGTTAGAAAAACCAAGAATCCAATATGACAACAGGGGAAGGTTCCTCTTAAGGCGTTCTCAAAAAGATCTTGTCATTCGCAGTCTTATGAGTAAAAGGAATTTTTAACACCATGACAGTTTATGCACATGAAAATAATATTGCTTACTCGATTTATACACATTTTTATCTTGTTTTCCGATGGCTTTTTAAAAGAAAACTACACTGTCCCGAATCTATTTATTATGTTTGTATGAAATGCACACCCTGTTTTGTTTATATATTGTGACAGTGTATTCGTTCCTTAAGTCTTATATACACACACGCAACTTCGACAGATCCTTAGTGTCGCAACACGTCACTTTATTTTGCATGTGATCCTGGGATATCGTTACCACTGCTTCCACCCTACATATGTTTACACACTGTTCAATCACACAGATGTCAAGAAGGGTGGAGGAGGGTAACAAGTTGTATAACAAACCAACAACTCGAAGCCTTAAGTGCTATGGAAAGGGATCACGGAGCGCGAGTGCCAGAAATACAGTTTAATAAATTAAGAAAAAAAATATTTTTCAATATTTACTGATTTTGTAGTTTATATACGTTTTTAATCAGGAAACTGACAATATTTTTTTATTCGGAAACTATACATTGTATAAACTATGATTTATGTGATGATTTTGTTAAATCAAATATATAGTTAATAAAAACCACAGATGAGTGGTATAAACCCCTGTCCTTGCAGTGAGTGCGACGGGCCTCACGCAAATCTGCAGCCTATACGTCAGGTGCTTTCAATAATTCTTTCCATACCACTCCTATAACATAGAGTAAATATATAAATAGAGTGGACTTACCCAGGTTAAAGTTTCTGACCACTCCAAAGAATCTTTAGTTCGTGGTATGAACACCACATAGCGCTAGTCCATTTTCGTGGCGTCTGCGTGGGGAAATCGGCAGCGTTGCCCCTGTGATATATACCCGCTCTCTCACTCATACGCCATCTCTGTAGCTCCCCGGCCAAACTCCACAACAGTCTAACGAGTTCTGAATGTCTGCTATAGCCACGAAGCTGGGACAAACAAGATGGCGAACATCCGAGTAACTACCTCAATCCGTATATGTTCGTTTACGAAGATATTACGGGTTCTATAAAACGTATGTATGGACAAAATTAAACTCAATGTAAGCGTAAGTAACGGGAAACGTTGCAAACTACTCATGGTCACAATAACACAACTTTATAAAATACGCGATAACTGTGGATTTATGTAATGTATATACGTTATCACACGGCAGTTCTGTATAGACTATGTGTGTAGCTCAGTGGGTTGGTGCGCGGGTCTGCACCACATAATTTTAGGCTTCAGAGTTGGCACGCAGAATAATGTATTTATTTTCTATTGCTTTGCAAATAATGCGTCGAGCTGAGGTCGTGTAACGAAATGTTTTTTTTGTGATACATTGTTGCTGTTCATAACTTATGTTATTGTTAGAAAACGTTTATTTCCAGAATCCCTTTGTCTAAAAACAATAATACGCAAGTAACAACACAGTGCAATCGAATAGCTGTGGTTGTTTGCTAATCCAATCGATTGGTTTCTAAAAGCAGATGATTTGAGCTGTGTAGCGTGAGTAATGTCAACATGCACACACAAAAGCCATAAGTTTAATATTGTGATAGTTTTGCCCTCTTTTGGACTTCTAACCGTAAAAGCTTGTTTAATTACGGAAAGCACAAGAGTGATTATGCTCATTAAATATAATTTGCTAATGTTTAAATGAGTGGCGTAAATGTCCGTCGTACATACATGTGAATACAGTACTTTGTTTTCCATACATGAGCAGTGCCGTAACTCATATCATTTTCCATACATTAATAGTACTCATACTTAGAAACCTAAATAAATGCAGTCTTCAGGTGAAAGAAACAATCTTAGTACTTATGGGTGCATCACAAAGCACCTACGTATAACATTTGATTGTATTTTTACCACATCCCACCTGAGCCCTCTAACGGCTTTTCCACACTGCTGTAACTCATAATATAACAGTTAGAAACATGGGAAACTATTATAGGGACGTGCATTGAACTTTGCTACAGACTTCCCACCAATAAAATTATGGGATCACCGCTTGAAGTCCCACAAATACACGCAGCACGACGAGAACCCTGCGCCCCCACGCATCATGACCTTAAACGAGGAAAATACCTCTAGGTAGGAGGACCCTAGTAAAACATTGTCTGTAAAATCAGTGTTTCTTCGTAAACACGTGTCTTAAAGTGTTCTGGGAATACGACTTTTTTTTTTACCAGGAAAGGTACAAACAAATTACCTATAGCCGGCGATTTTTCCTTTTAGCCTATTACATACATTCAAGAAGGGGAAAAAATAGTGAAAATGGTTAAACACAGCTTTTTACGGCATTCCTGCGCAATTTCTTTAAGGGAAAACCGAGCGGGGTGGCACAGTGGCAACTCGCTGGACTAGCATTCGGGAGGACCCGGGTTAGATTCCCGGCCGGCCATTCTGATTTAGGTTTTTCATGGTTTCCCGAGATCACTCCAGGCGAATGCTCGGATGGGTCCTTAACAAAGGTGATGGCGGATGCCTTCCCCAATCCCTCTTTCCTGGGCAACTTGCTACGTCTCTAATGACCTCGCTGTCGACGAGACGTTAAGCACAACTACCTACCTACCTTCCTTTAAGGCCACTGATTACAGGTTGACAGATGCGAAATTTAAATAGGAAATCCCATGTTAAGGAAATTTAGACCCAGTGCGTTAGTTTTAAAGATAGGCAAGTATGTAATTTTTCGTAAAACATAGATTTTAAAAATTCCATGCAAACAGGCTTGGCAAGTATGTATGTAATTTTTCGTAAAACATAGATTTTAAAAATTCCATGCAAACAGGCTAAGTTTAATTCATCGGCTTACATCGCGTGTAATAATATCCTGCTTTTACAAATTTAATTTGCGAGGAATTCAGCTTACCGGGAATGCGCGTCGCTGTCTTGGGAAAGCCCGCCGCAATGCTTCCTTAAGGCCAGACGTGACCTTGAGGCGGTTATGTATTTTTTTTACCAGGCATTCCCCTTAACGCAGCGGACGAAGCAGGCTGGGTGGGGCGAAGACGAGCAGGTCCGAAGAGGGTAAAAGGGCAATAATAAAGTGGGAGAGCGAGCCGGCGAGCGCGCGGCAACAAGGGTGAATATTTACCGCACTCGCGCCCTTCCACCGGCGACGTAGACGACGGAGCCCTCCGGGGTGATCAATAGCCCCCGGCACTTACCGACCTCCCCCTCTCGCCAAGACCTCGCCAGCACCGCCGGCAAAACACAAGTGCATTAGCCTTGCGGCAGGCGCGCAAAAACCACCCATTTCGCATCATCAATAATTTCATGTTTTTCCACAGCCGGTTGGAGCGGGGTGCTTGAAAGAAGGGCGAATGGGAGGGGTATGCGGACTGGGGTATAGTCCGTCTCGCTCTTAGATCGCAGTAAAGAGTGCATGACGCGCGCCGTTTCCACATGGCTAACGATTATCATCAGCTGTGTTGACAGAATACGTTCATACGTACAAACATACATAACAAGAATTGTCAAATTGTATAGTAGCGTATAAATATACAATTGTTTGATTGGCTACCACTGAAATCTGAGAGAGAGAGAGAGAGAGAGAGAGAGAGAGAGAGACAGACACACACACACACACACTCACTATAGACGCCAACACACCGTGTCGCGAGCGGCTCCAAGCAGATACAGTCTTGTGTGAGTGAAGAGATTTGGCCGACTCTTAACACTGAAGTCTTGAGAGCCGACGAGAGTGAAACGAGGCGCGTATGGAGCAGGGCCGGAATGAAGGGGCGGGGGGAACAGGAGATTCTTGAGGAAACCCGCCGACCAACGGCATCGCACGGAACGATTCACACTCGTGAAAATTCGGAGTGAACCGGCCGGGGATTGAACCACGGCCGTTCGCCTTGGTTGGGAGGCGAGCAGTCGAAACCCGCTCAGCCACCGTGGTCAATCAGTTCGTTGTGGATTCAGCTTCCCAAGGCGCAGGGATCATAGATACATTGGAATGAAGTGGAGAAATTCGGGTGGCTCTTAGTGGGGGTAGTATCCATTCCACCTCCAATTGTTCTTACAAATCTTAGCAATGAAAATTTTTGACCACACAAAATCAAAGCTAGACATGACATAGACAACTAGTTACTATATTTTTTTTAATTTGTACGGTTTCAATTATACCTGTATTTTCCCACTTGGGATTGACATTATTAAATAATTTGGTAATATTTCATTACCGTTACAGATGTGAAATTAATAATGTAAGAAAAATAAGCTGGGTTTCGAAATAGCTGCGAAGATGTTCCCTATGCCTTGAATAGCTTGGTTATTAAATATTGACTCGGAAAATTAAATTATGGACGGAAATAAGTAAATCCTAGATGGCAAGGGTCTTGAGAGCCGATGAGGGTGAAGAAAAGGTGAGTATGGAGCAGCGCCAGAATTAAAGGGCAGGGTAAACGGGAGATCCCCGACAACACCCGCCAACCAGCGGTATAGTCTAGATCAGGGATGCTCAAACGGTCGATCGCGAGAGCTTTAAAAGGTGATCGCGGACATATGTCCACATTCCCTCAAGAAATTAAAAATAAGCGCCTTCCGTCGGTCACTCGTACGGCGATACTGTGATACGTAATAATAAAATGTAAAGTCACGTCGAAAAGAACGCTGCGCACCGCCGGAGTTGTCGGCGCGTCTTAGTATTGTTTGCTCCCATTGTTTGTAAAGAATGGCTTTCTGGATTAAGAAACCACCTTGTGAGTTTTGAATATTCTCTCTAGGTCGCGCTCTGTTCGAAAAATGGCGGCAACGATTTACAAAATGTAAACATAACCTGATCAAAGTGTACTCGGCATAGTAACACGCGAGTGTGGCCGGGGCTTAACAAAAAAAAAAAAAAAAAAAAAAACATATGTCGTAACAGCGACAGGCTTACCATATGTCACGTTAGAGCTCAGTTATACCCCCTTACTTTTTTTTGTCGATCGCTTGCCCCCCACTTGTTTTTGCGGTCGATCGCTGATTGTACAAGTCTGAGCACCCCTGGTCTAGATAAACTGAGAGAAAAAAAAAAAAAAAAAAAAAAAGTAGGATACTTATATGACTTGAGGGTAAAAGTTTTAATATGCTCACACGTCATTTGCGCCAGTCGCAGCTTACAAACTGATTATAACTTTCCACACCACAAACCGTACACTCCACCTTATCTGTCCTACACAATTTTTTTTTTGTATAACATAAATGCAGTTTTAAGGCGTCTGTAAAATCACACTTACTTGTCGGAATTTTTTTTACATGACCAGCCATAGGTTGGAACACGCGTGCGTGACTTTCTACCCCGACAACTGTACCCTTTCTGGGACTGTAGGAGTATAATTTATCCTTTACTTTTACTGATTTTCCTAATGCTTTTATTTTGGCATATGGCTTCCTGCTGTCGGACTACATTATTTTTTACATGCCCCACCCCTCCTCCATTTTTTCCCCTGCATTTCACCACGTACGTGGATTGTCACTTATATCTATTTTTATCCTTTAGTGGTTGCCCTTGGTGCCCGGGGTATGGAAGTAACGCGGTTGACCTACCATCCACCACCGTTCCCCAAATCTCAAGGGGGTTCTAATTCTATGTACTATGCCTTCTATAGTGGCACTAACTTCTACTACTAATATATTTATGCACTACATTACAATTCATCTCAGGGCCTGTACTGCTTTACTCGATCCCCCCTTCCCAGGCCCTTCCCTTCGGCGTCGTGTCCTTATGCCTCGAGTACCGATTTGGCGCCGAGTCATCTTCAATTGCTACTTTCGTATTAGCTTCATTTTATACTTTCCCTGTATTTATTTCTCCAGTTTCGTTATCCTCGGCCCTTGCCGGGACGTCATCACTGTCGACCAGTCAATGGTTTAGTTAATATATTCAGTTATCTCCAAATGATCGACGACTGGCTCGTTCCACAACTGCGGGACGTGAGAATCCTCGCCAGTGCTTGTTTCAACACGATGAGGCGACTGCGCACTTCGCACTTACTATTCCACAACGTCTGTACGCAGTCTTTTTGAGAATCGTTGGATCGGACAGCTGTCCAGCTCCTCTTCCGTGGTCTCCGATAAGCCCTGATCGGACAACACCAGATAACGCACCCTGGGGGTTCACCAAGGAAAATAGTTCTGACTGGGTCAGTGTGGATTGGTTGTTTTTTTTTTTTGCGTAATTAAATCTGTTTACGCCGAACACTGTCCAGCTTTAACATAACACATGGAAAGTCATACCTGTAATTTTTACGCTGTATTGTTTCTGCATGACCAAATCCCAATCTGACTGCTTTGTGTGTCGTAACAAGTAATACTAACAAATTCATTTGCAGAAATGACGTAATGTACACTGAAAAGAAACATGTCTTCGAGTTACCTGTAGACACCTGAGGGTACATCTTAATAATAATGACAATGCCTTCCAACATTCTTAGTTCGTTTTTGCATATTGTTCGGGGCCATTTTATTTTTCTGACACAAAACCACTAAATTGATGAATGACAAGCAATCACGCCCATGCAAAAACTACGAAACAGATTTTCCTGAAAAGACATGTCTGCAAGTCGAACCATGTGAGATACACACGATACTGCATTTTTCGCAATTCAACTCGCCCTTAAAGACACTTTACACTTACGAATTAGTTTGTGTCAGTGTCTCAATTTTCCACAAAGGTGTGCATTTTTTTTTTAAGAGTGAGAATGGTTAAAAACTACTGTTTCAAGGATGATGATGATAACATGTCAAAAGTTGAGCAGGTAAATTTCGAAACTTTAAAATGAGCTGTAAAATGATGGGATCCACTTAAAATCACCTGGTTGTACACTGCACGCCAGTCTAGTGTTGTGACATAAATTTTGATGATCACGAACTAAGCACTAAGAACGTCGGCGTTTGAGTCTTCTTTACTGTAAGGCTATCAATGCAGTCAACGTTCATCGCTCGTAGGCAGTGCCCGAACAACAAGAAACTGTATTTTCGCTGTAATATTTGCTTAATACTCGATGTTGAAATGATTTTCTTTGTGCAGTGACGACCTCCTATAGTCAGTTCGCGGTTGCCTCCAACTTTTATGAAGCCAAACGGACAACGCACCGTATTTGCGCCTACTCAATAAGTAATATTTTCCCATGAAAACTATTTTTACTAGGCATTTTACCAAAGCACATATATTCTCCCTGTTTGTATCCATATCAATTATAAATTAAATGTTTAATTTGATACATAAGATACAGGTAAAAGTCAAATTTTAACCAAAAACAAAATACTTCTATGTCGACAGAATTATGAAACGCTTGTGATACGTGACATATTTAGAAAACAACTGAACTGCTCAGACGTAAGGTGATTTGTCAATGGTCCGATTCAAAATGTGTGAAGATACCGCTAATATACTATACCCGTGGTGTTCACAGGCAATCAGCAACTACTTCCCGCGTGGTTTGTTGTCGATCGTCGTGTAAAATAATATTTTGCTGCCTTAATTTAAGTACACTGTTAAAGAAAAAAAAAACTTTCATTTTACGGAAAAGTGCTGGTATAAATTTATCCAGAGGTGTCTGTAAACGCTCCGTGAAATGATTTTCAAAATAGGACTTTCCGTAATTTTTACAAAACTCTCCGCGAATTCACGGAACCTCTCCGTTAATTTAGTAGTTAGTTTTCTGTACTTCCAGTTATAAAAAAAGAGATAATGGAGAAATCTTTTCATTCTCGTTATGTGGGTGTTCTACCGTGTATAAAAAATAAAATTTTAACCCGAGTCAAAAAGTCGCAATTCCACGACTCTAACAACTCACCTATAACTCTTACATGATTAGAATTTCTAGTAGACAGACATAAGCAGCTTTTCCAGTTTATAATAAAGTTAGTGCAGTTCTAGTGTTGCTAAATGTTACAGACGTCTGATGCTACGTTTTAATGTATGGAAGCATAGGCCTTAGTGCCGTGGATAACCTTAACTACCACAGAAACGATAATTTTCTTCTTAGTGTCGAAGAGAGCTTCGCGTAGACTCGGCATTGTTCGTCCCCGAAACCCGAAGCTATAGGAAATACGGAGACTTTCCGTTTTTCGTAGTTACGGATAGCGTTTCCATATATTTACTGTACATTTCCATAAAAATTTCTGTAAATATACGGACGTTTTATTTCCGTTGGAGCAGAGTTTGTGTTCGAAACTCGTACGCGCCGAACCTGTGTTACAAGACTGGAGCTTTTAGGGCGGCATTCTTAAAAATTTCGTTTGCGGTTCCACAAACTCCTCGCGTATATAAAGGGACTGTCTATTAAATATTCCCTAAACCGATCTTGAATTCATGAACGAAGTTTGTGAGTCCCTCTTTCGCAACGCGTTTGAGAGTACGATGATTTTCTGAGCTGTGTGCGCGAGGCTAAAAATGCAAAGCACGTTTCCAGATATCGGCAGTTAGCAACAGGGTTTTAACTGAAATACATTCGCCGAAGAGCACATGCGTTGTTAAAAATATCTGTAAATTAATATGTGCGGCAATACAGTCGGTACTAACGGAAAATTAAACACAATTGAGCTTATAAAATTTGAAATATTTCACAATTTGTTTATTCTGCCGAGGCATTATTTTCTCTGTCTCGTGGGAAAAAAAAAAAAAAAAAAAAAACCCCCAGGAAAACCTACAACATACGGCAATAATTAAAAATTAGAGTAGTAGTAGAAAACACGGAAAGAAATACGGAAATGTTTGCTGCTCTAGCAAGATGTGCTTGGCAGTCCTGTAGTTATGATTGCAGGGTTATGGTAACAAGCTTATGATATTTTGATGTATGTTCAAATCCCGACCCAGAATTTTTAAATTTTTTTTAATACTATACTCCTTGCAACGGAACTTATATTATTTTCCTCCAAAACACTTTACCAGCACAAACAACGAAAATAAATTAAAGATTTTACAGATAGCTCCATGGAATTCGTGGAATGTTCCTTTCCTTAGAAAAAAACATACTCGTAAACATATAAATAAATATGTATGATACTAGTTCTATTCCTAATTTCGCCGAGGTTTTTAAACATATTTACTTGGTAGCAATTAAAAATAATACTAATACTGCATCAAACTATGATGAGACTGCCTGATCTCGCCTGTACAGCTACGAAGGTGTTTGTGGATATCGTCCTTCCGGTTGATGGCGATACCACAATTTTCTCGCAAATCAAACGAATATGTCGCGAACTTCATCGATTGTTCAAAAATTATGTGGAAAACAAGTTGCGATGCACGTTGCACGTCTTCATGAACAGAGCGAATGTTCAAATAAACAAACCTTCAGAATACTAACATGCTATATATGTGGTGCAACATTTAGTAGAAGTAATAATTAAAAGAGACACACTGCTACCAGTAAAGGTAATGCACCTTTGCTTGATACGGGACAGCGTGCATTGAACTTATTGCCACAAGACAAGACTATGGCTAGCCTTCCTGCTGATTCGTCGTGTAAACTAACTCTGATTCAGGCACCCAACATTGCCCAGGCCTGCATCGTGTTCCAAAACAGTATGTGATGAAGGGAATACGGCTTTGCAGCCATTTACTATGAGAAGTGAGAGCCATACAGATAGTCGGAAGTTGTAAAACAAACAAACATGAGCTCTTAACATATCAAGTGAAAAACGAAGATGTTAAAACTAGTCACGACGACGAGGACGGAAATGTGGCCTCCAAGACTTCTGCTGATGCCGTGGAAATTACACGACAATGTCCACATTCTAGTGACGTAGTGACGACGTCTACAAAGCAAAAGCGTGTACACGATGCTGAAGATAACGGCTACTTGAAGTTGGGGCAGAGGAAACACAGATCCGAACCCAATACTCTGGCCCAGAGGTATCTTGCAACCTACTCATCACAGAAGAGCAAACATGCAGACATGTTTCATGAACCTTCCGCGAATAAGAAGAAAGTTGTGCGGTCTAGCTGCTTATTTTCTGAAGACCACAATGACTTGGTTGATAGACTGCGAATGTTGGTTACATTACAAAGAATAGGATATCTTTCTGTCGGTGAAGAGATGAATTCGATTATTGAAGAACTCCGAGCTAGAGGCTTTATTAAATGAAATATTATGTATGTATGTGTGTTTTTTTTTTGTTAATTTAATAGCAAGTGCGATAACCTGACGGGGTGTGGCCCCGAACAAGTGAGCGAGGTCTTAACAGAGCAGATAGGCCATTTTCTGTGTAGGAAGAATTTGGAAAAATAAACTTATAGTACTATAGTGAATACTCTGTAATAAATGGGAGACCTATGTTATACAAAGGTTTGGTGGTAAGACGTGAACCCAAATATTGATATTTTTACTATAATCTGTATAATTCGGCTGCAGGGTGGTTGAATTGTAATACTTCAAAGGAGGCAAAAGTTTTGTGTGTTTCTATAAAATGCTTTTTATACATTTTCAATAATAAATGGTTTTATGATATCGTCTGTTCGTATGGCCCGCTAGTAGGGCCTATGCATGGCCATTTTCTGTAACCGGTTAAATATTTAATGTAAAATATACTATATGTATGTATGTGTGTATGTTTTGTGTGTGTGTGGATTTGTCTGTTTGTCAGTACAAATTATATCTGTTTAATAGCAGTATTTGCTTTTAATTACAATAAAATTTCCGTGCATATGTAACCAATAATAAAGAGATAATTACCAAGATTTCGAAATCAATTTTATATACTTACCAAGTAAATAATAAATATAATAAAAGAAAAGATTATCGTGTGTTTGATAAAAACAGCATATATGCCTGTAATACTTATAAATGTAAAACTTCGCGAATGAAAAATAAATTAATGCAGCAAACAAATAAATTATAGTAGATTGTAAAATTAAGTTACAAAGTGGTTGGTCTGTACGAGGTGCCATGGTTCTAACATACCTATTTCTTAGAGCAAATGCTCTCTACTAAATATAAAAACTTGGATGGGCAAAGGTTTGGTGACAAAATGCAAATCAAAATATTGTTTATTTTTATCGGATATATGCAGAGTTCAGTTCGCCTGCAGGAGAGTAAAATTGGAATACTTTATAGGATTCTATAAATTCCGTCTATCTTCTCTGGATATTACTTTAACAAATATGTCTGTTGCATACAATACCGATATTAAAATAAATCCAGTTGCAGTTGTTTGTACTGGGAAACACGCATGGCAAGTATCGTTAAGTAATTTGCTAACGAAAATAATTTTTGCTAAAGATGCGAACTGGGAACTTTTGATAATTTATTGTAACGAATACCCTTCAGGCATGTTTTGATTAGTAAAATATATGCAGTAATAATAACAACACAAAACTCTTATGCTTTCGGATTGGATGCATAAATAATGGAAAGCCGGACTAACTGAAAACCAATACAGACGGGTATACAAAGAACTCAAGCTGTACACGACAGAAAAATGCTGTCGCTGACTAGTAACAAGTCAGAACGCCGTTCGCCAATCAGCGCCTGGTACCGTATTCACCAGCTGGCAGCCCAGTCAGTAGGGAATCATTCGCTACACATGATAGCCAATCAGACACATGAACCTGTGCAGAGCTTCGCGAAGCCAATCGGCGAACGGGTTCGCTCACAACAAAGGAACCACAACATTTCGTTTCTCTTAACTTATCTACTCTGTGGCTACTGTTTGGCACTACTGACAAAGGAATGTATTTTGATAGCGCTGGGAGTAAAAATAACGGCCTAGCAGTGACCTCCTTACCGCCAGCCAGTTGTTTCACCTGTTCTGGGGAGAGCTGAAGTGTTCTGCTGCTGCTTCAATAATCGGTGTGTGCTGTATTACTATTTACATTAACATTACCTAGGTTAGTAGGACTGCATTTAACGTATGCCGAGGTGTTGCGACACACATTTTTTCTCCCCAGCTGATTTATGATTCGAATCGGTACATATTATTAATTCATAAACCATATATGGCACTGTGCTTGTGACTTTCATATGTGCGAGGCGAGAGTAATTAGCAGTGCTTCGTATTACAGTATGAAGGAGGTTCTATCCTCGACTGAAAAATTGTTTATTAAAAATAATAGCAAAGTGTAAACGAAAAGTTTTGTGGGCGTACAAGGCTTTTTCTTATGATAAGCTGTAATCAAGTTTTCGTCTTTCATTTAAGTGATGCGATCACATTTGCTTCAAATAAAAACCTGAATATGGTGTATGCTTTTTCAATGTGCGAGTTTAGCAATTCAATGAAACTAACAAGAACGTCATTACTTTGTAAAATTACTACTTGCATGCTAAGGGTCACATGTAAAACAATAAATAAATATTTATGTTTTTTAAACAAGTGAATAAATGAGCCGTCAAAATATTTTATGCAGTATATGTTGTAATGAATTTGGTTATATTTGCGACGAGGATTACATTTTACAGTTAAATGTGGTAAAATATGAACAGAATATAAGTACATGGTAAATACTATAAAATTTAATATGGCGTCTAATGTAGTTTGTGATGAGACACGAATCAGTCCTGAAAACATGTGCCCCTTACATAAATGCTTCGAAAATGGCTGCCAATTATGATTATAAAAGGCGGTATAGTGAAACATAGCAGTCTGCTTTATTTAGGTCGTGAGTGTTGACTATAGTATCAATTTGATGGTTCCATCTTAATAAGTGCCTAAAGTACAGATAACTGTGTTTATAAAAAGGTGTAATGTATAATGGACAAGATCGCATTGGTTGGGCTTTGTATTGATTTCATTTTGTATATGTTAAACATTTATGTTTCTTCAACAGTTGCTGAAAGACTACCAACTATGTCAAGTTTGTGGGCTTGACATGAGCATACTATGCTTATAACATGACTTTAGGTAAGGCGACAAATGTCCTGTATTCTCGAAACGAGCTGGTATACTGGCCATGATTACTTAAAAAAAATACATAATCAGCTGATTGTCGTCATATTCGTATCTACCTTACCAATTAGCATCTGTACTTATATCATACTATATACGTACTTGCATTTACAAAATTTTAAAAATAATAAACAAAATAAATTTAAAATTAATACATAACTTTTATTTGTAAATACATGCATAATCAGCAGCTGTGACCCTGTGTACGAATTAGTTTTGAAGAGTCGAGTCTGGAAATATAGTACTTCAAATGCCTACTTTGAAAAAACCATAATGCATATCTATGTCCATAAAAACCCAACATGGAAATTGATTGAGTATAACTCCAGGCGTTAGAATGAGTGTTTATAATTTCTTATGCCATATTCGAATTATTCTCAAAAGTCTGGTTATGTGCTGCATGTAATATATCAAGTCCGGATACTTTCTGTAAAAAAATCAACTAATCGATACATGTAAGAAATTATAAATATTTTAATGAGAGTGCATGTGCCTAGCACTATATATAAGAATGTGTAGAAACCTTTTAAATACTAAGAATTCTTATTAAAGATAAAAAAAAATTCGTAGTTTGAATGATGTGAAAAACTAATACTATTATGACTCATGTCGTGGTGTTTGTGGTTGATATTCTTATTTTGATAATAACTCTAAAACTATGCTTCCTACAACGAAATGCATAAAATGTGTGCCCCTCATTCCTTAGATCCCCACTCACATTAATATTTCGTTCTACATATTTTATAATTTCTTTTTCATTGAATTTTAACTATTATGTTTGTGTACGTAATATCGAGCTTCTTCTTTTACTAATATCTGGGGAACCAAGTATCCTAGATCAAAAATGCTCGTAAAATGCTTTTTGATTTGATTTTCAAACCTTATGTCTCGGTAAATCTCGAAATTTTACTCTTCATTCTGAATAATAACCACCCAGACTGCTCTCAATTATGCATGGATCGATATACACATATATTTATTGAACTTCGGTACTTATATCGGCGTGTGTGTATGCGTGTGCATGTTAGGTCGACCGAGATACTAACTGCCCGAATCGAAACAGTTCTGCATTCACCTGTAATATAAATTGTCCTGCCACTCTGCTCGTCGTCGGGTGTGCTGCCTATGTTATGAATTTGGTGGCCATATCTTAAAAATTTCCGAAATTTTTATCTACAATTTTTATAAGAGGGCTTAGGCATAATTGACCTAACCACCCTCATCGATGTCAGGGGCGATGCCTATGATACGAATTTGGGAGCTATTTATTTAACAGTTCGGAAATTATGGCTAACTATGCTTATAAGAGGGTTTAAGGCATAATCGACCCTAACACCCTCATGGATGATTCGTGATTTATGTATAACTATGCTTATAAACTGATGGCATCTCGCACTTTATATTTTTCATTACCTCTCGAATAGATGGCGAATACAGGTTAAGGTCATCCAAGATTGTGAATGTAGGTCACGGTCATCCAATATGGCAGGTGGCTCAGAGGCTTCAAACACCCAACCCCCTGGTCAAGGTCATCCAATATGGCGAATGTAGATCAAGGCCAAAGTCAACCAAGATGACGAATGTAGATAAAGGTCAAAGACATCCAAGGTTATAAATTCAAGTCAAGGTCATCCAAGAGTATGAATGTAGATTACGGTCATTCTAGAGTATGAATGTAGATTAAGGTTATTCAAAATTGTGAATGTAGGTCAAGGTCATCCAAGATGGCGGATGAATCCAAACCCCTGGTCAAGGTCATCCAATATGGCGAATGTAGGTCAAGATCATACAAGATCGTGAATTTAGGTCAAGGTCAAATGCCATTCAAGATGGCGGTTGGTTCCGAACCCTCAACCCCGTGGCCAAGGTCAATGTCATCCAAGATGGCGAATGCAGGTCAAGGCCATCCAAGATGGCGAATGTAAGTCAAGGTCATCCAAGATGGC
>NQII01000900.1:308443-323381 GCA_002778355.1 Clitarchus hookeri
CCTGTGCCAGCTCTCATTATCTATATACTTAAATATTTTACAAATGTGCTAATTCTAACTCTTAAATGAGTTAGGAAAATAGAAAACAACAAATATAATTTACTGTAATAACAAATGTTTAACTAACATTTTTAATTCAACGTTAAAGCGTGGAACTACTTTCTTACCGTCGTTACCAACTTAACTGGGCACATGCCTGCCAGTGTGCCCGTTAAAATATACAGAGGTGGGGGGCAGTGGCATTTTTGAAAGTTTGATTTAAAAAGTTCTTACTTTACCATGAACAGCCTACACATAACCACACGAAGGTAATCACGACGACGACGTCGATTGCGCGGACGTCCTAACTTCTAGCAGGGGTTCATTTTACAACCAACCGCCTTCTTATTGCGGACTT
Source organism: Clitarchus hookeri (assembly GCA_002778355.1). Classification (NCBI taxonomy): domain Eukaryota; kingdom Metazoa; phylum Arthropoda; class Insecta; order Phasmatodea; family Phasmatidae; genus Clitarchus; species Clitarchus hookeri. Next base: position 308,841 of record NQII01000900.1, read on the forward strand.
TCAACTGCTGTCAGTTTCCCCACACAAGTGCCGGCACATCGCCGCACTAAATCACGCGACGTAATAACATAATTCTTTCGCAAGTAATAAAACATGACTGCTGGGAACTTTATAGTCACACGAAAATACCACCTCGAAAGTGCTGTTAAAATAGTTGTTGGAGCGACTCAGGAAATTTATTAAGGATTGTGAGAGGGAGGGGGGGGACGAGACTTGGGCGGGTGTCAAAGATGGTTAAGTAAGGGTAGTTATCAATCTCTTCGCACCTCCATTCTCTGCAAGTTTCTCCGGCTAGCGTTAGCATAAAACACGCATTTTGCAGCTTGATAAATGCATCGCGAAATCTGTAAGTTCCCATTCAGTATTTTCCGGAACATGCGAGAGAATAAAATATCCAGCTCTGCTTAAAATACGAAGATTATAAATTCGCATGCCGCTTGCAAAATCTATTTATTTTCGTGATAAGTATTAACATTCAAATAAATTAATTAGACTATAATTTTTAACTACTGTGTGGTCTAAGAGCGGCGAAGTGAACACGTGATAGGCATATCTGTATGACATCACTGGGGAACTTTCCACGCAATATGTATATAATGAGAGGCCGAACTGCTAATTAAGTCTCGAGGAAAGTGCTCTCAACGTACGAAAACGCACACTTACCCGGATACGACATTTTTGTTTGTATAAACAGATTGTAAGAACATATAACAGGGGATGTAACACGAAAATGTAGTACATTTGACGTCAGGTGGAATCCATCTTTCATCTGTCACTATGACACAGTCATGATGTGGCTACAAATTTTCAAGATCAAAAGTATTTCCAAACTTTTAAAAGTAATGGAAGATTTTTTAATTAATTACAATTATTACTATAGAAATGACGATAAAAGCTCAAATTAACCGAAATTATATATATATATATATATATATATATATATATAAAACCTTTAACTTAAACTGCAAATATTTATATGCACAATGAGGAATGAAAATTTTAACACAAAAAATATGGAGGAAATATGTTCTTGCATGTGGGGTCTGCCAATCAAAGTCATTGCGTGTCGAGGTGCAAAACGAAAGTAAAAATATTATACTAATCAAATTAAGATCGAAATTGCGCAATGAACGAACGCGGGGAATAAAGCGCAGCATATGGCGGAGGTAGCTCCCACTGAATTGACGGAACCGGTTAGGTATGACCAGAAGGAGATCTCTGTCAGGAATTCAAACAAAACTCCAAGTCGCAGAAGCGACGGGAAGTTGTGGCGAGTGGGGAAGAGGAGGAGGAGAAGAAGAAGAAGAAGAAAAAAAACACCGGCCATCGACAGCAAATGCCAATATTCCTACAAGCGAAAGTCCAGCTGGGTTCCGCAATACGGTCAGTAATGGCTAGAGACCTGAACAATTCGCGGATTCATTTCGGGACAAGCTAGAATTCGAAACACATGTATTTGTAAAACTTCAGCCATTGGTCCACATGGTGTCTGACACCTCCTGGAGAAGGCCGGCCCAACCGTCGCCTTCCACTGTGACAGCAGACAACCAATGTGCGGTTGATATCGGCATATTTGTGCATAAGACTGGAGAGTCTAGCCTGCAGGTCATTGGAACTCGCGAATTTTTCTGGTCTCTAGTAATGGCATGTTCATCGAAGGTGTCACCGCCAGTATGTACAAGGCGTACTGGATGAATGTAGAGAGTCCTCCGTCGTAAGCGTGCGCGTTTAAGTCTTTGACTGAATGTCGTATGATTTTCTTATAGCACAATAAACGTGTACTTCGCGCATCTTCACTTCAAAACTCCAGCCGCGAGGATATTCGCACTATTCGTGTTGGCGCTNTCGTATGATTTTCTTATAGCACAATAAACGTGTACTTCGCGCATCTTCACTTCAAAACTCCAGCCGCGAGGATATTTGCACTATTCGTGTTGGCGCTCGCAGGTCTCGCACAGATACCGCGCGCAAGACGAATATGTATTACTCCTTACTTGCGGCAGAAGGCAGAACAGCTGAATTTGCACATGTTCTGAAATAAAAAAATATAACTATTTCCGAAATTTTTTTTTTTTTTTTGGGTGTGCGGATTTTGCATGATTACCAGTGGAAACCACACTTTTATAGTATTTAGGGTAGTACAAATAAAACAGTTACAAAAATGAAACGGAAAACTTGCGTTATTTAAAAATAGAAAAAGAAAACCCTATTAAAATTTATTAACAGTCGTAGAGTACTATTTCTGCATATTTAAAAGAAACAAACTGATAGATAATTTATTTTCGTTCACGCATATTCTTTTATGAGCGAGACCAAATGATTTTGGTTCCTAATCACGTAATAAGTACACAAAAGGAAATATTATTTGTTTACTTACACACGAGAATTGGAAAATATTTTACATAAATATAAAATATTGCACAGGTGTGACTGCGAGCATTTTGTGTACTGTCACACAGTTCCTGAATTAACTGCGGTGTACTTGGTTCACGATGTACTGAACACGTATATACAGTAGTTCTGCACAGTTCCTTCTTACCATTCACTATGTTCATTTCGCCACATGAAAAAATTAGCGTTTTAATACATCTAACCACACGTACACACGTGTCAATTATGTGCACTGTAAAAAAATATTTTGTACTTTTAACAAGAAAAGTTCTTGGAAACCAGTTGCCAAGAAAATCTTTTGTGGAACTACAAGTTTTCTTGTAAAAAAAAGTATATTTGTAATATTACAAATTACACCCTCGTATTCCAACTTGCTTAATTAAAAAATGGAAATAAAATTATACTTTGTCTTAGAAAACAAATGCGATGAATAAATGAGAAAAATATAAATAATTCAAGAAAAAAAAAACAGTTCTACCCTCTCGGCATATGGATTCGATCTCACGTTCCTTGCGTTACTTCTTCGCACCGTTAACCACATTCAATTTGACTTGCACGGTAGGTACATAGTTATTTTTACAACGGTTAGGTACTGACTAAACAAAAAGAACATTAAGTTGTATCCACTGTTTTATTAGCATTATTTGAGTTGTTTTAAATGTTCCCCGCTATTTACGCTTACATTATGTATTTTTTGCACACAACTACGCTTTACATTACCCCCTAGTTTTTACACAAACATCGATGCAAGGTTTTATGTTGTTGAGTGTCTGCCATTTTATCTGAGCTCGTAGATACGGGTCAGTGTAATACAAACATTTCTTGAGGTATATAAAAAACATAGTTTTTGTGTTTTACAAACGAGCAATTTTACAAGAGAAACTTTTGCACAGTTACAAACGTTTGTCAAGTTACAAACAATTCCTCCGTAGGATTACAAAAAAAATTTAGTGTGTGAAATTGTAAAATTCTTTGCAACATAAATACACTTACTGTCATAAAAACTGGCTCCTCGCCACTCGACAGGGAAGGTGGGAGCACATGAGGCCGCAATATGTATTCCGTGTATTACCGTGCATTCAAAGACCCTCGTATCGCTAACAGTGACAAAAGACGATCATACACGACGGTTCCCTCGATTATCTCACGATGTAACAGGAGAAGTGTGTCAGGTAGAGTGAGGCAAAGATTGTAGCACTCACCTGCGGTCATCGTTCGTTTCCAAAGAGAAACGTCATTCGTCGCTTGAGGAGGTCGTCTAACAGGAGCTACTTTCGCGTTTGAGCCCCAAGAGCGCGGGGGCGATAAGGGCGACACTACAACGCGCATCAAGCGCGACATCGCCTGCTGCTACGCGCAAAGTTCTACACCGGCGTGCTGTATTCTCGTCGTGTTGCCTGTACCTATGGGACTTTTAAGTTGCGACCCTATTCGTTTTATTGGTGGAAAGTATGTATAGGCTGTTCACGGTAAAGTAAGCACTTTTTGAGGCCGTCTCATCAAGCATAATAACCAATAAATACATTTCATTGTGGCCTCTGACTTTTGGTTTTTGAGTATAGTGAAATGTATATATTGTGTTTATTACTCACATGGCAATGTTTACATTTACAAGTACATAAATTGGCCGAAAGAAAAAAGTAACCAAGGTTTCGAAAGTGCTCAGTTTACCGTGAACAGCCTATAGCNAAGTACATAAATTGGCCGAAAGAAAAAAGTAACCAAGGTTTCGAAAGTGCTCAGTTTACCGTGAACAGCCTATAGCAATGTTCAATGCAGGCTCCCGTCGTAATTTCGCTCGTATCAGTGTTACACGTTTTAAGACACAGCAGTCTGAAAAAAGCCATTTTTAACGATGTCGGGGGTTACAAAAACCATATTTATAGCATGTGTGATGTGTTGAAAGTACCAGTCCGTCCTCAGCTGTGGTTTCATTTTGGAGACGATACTCTCTACTGAAACCACCATACATGAAGGAGACGATGGCGAGAGGTCAAGAGCAGAACATTTAAAAGGTCATCGTGATCGCAGATTTGCCTGAGCTAGGCATTTGGAAATGCTTCTGGTATAGTCTATTCGCGATATTTTCACACTTTTTGAATGAAACCTGTGAATAATCACCCAATGTATGACGTGCTTGGTTGTTTACTAAATATGTAATGTATCATAAGCGTTTTATACTTATGTTAAACAGTTTATTTGAACCAAAAATAATGTACTTTNAAGCGTTTTATACTTATGTTAAACAGTTTATTTGAACCAAAAATAATGTACTTTTATGTTAACTTACATTTTATTTATAAATTATAACATATAACACACACACACACACACACACACACACACACACACACACACATATATATATATATATATATAACGAATAAAAACAGGGAGAAAATAATTGTTGGTAATGCCTAGTAAGAAATTGTTCTTGTGCAAAATATTATTACACTAAAACCGCATGAATGCTGTGCACTGTCCCTTTGGTTTAATTTTCTAGACTAAGTTAAGCTTCACTTGAATGAAACGGAGGAATATCCTGGAAGCAGAACTTTAGCAACGCTTCAGAAAAGTTTAAAGTTATGGTGACTATAGTGAAACTGCGATATGTCGCTATATGGTTGACAAGGGAACCAGGAGCAGCGGAGGAAACAGGAGCGACCCGAGAAAACCCGTAATTTCCGCCAAGCTTCCCACATGCGGTCCAAGTGATCCTGCCAGGAATCGAACCCGATTCGACTAGGTGAGAGGCGAGTAGTCTGACCACTACACCCTCCCATGGACCCCACAAGGAAATGACTGGTTCTGTTAGTGCCTATCTGACAAAGTTTCAAAATTTTCTACAAGGTGCGAAAATTTTATTGCAATGAGTGTATATTATTAATATGCCAATTCTTACTCTAAGGTGTAAGAAACGAAAATATACTTTTTTTTGTTTACAGGCGATGGTTTATTTGAAATATATTCGCCGCGGCACACGCCATCACTAGGAATACTGTAGTAAGGTTACTTCTACTACAGGTTGAAAATATCAATGTTAAAAAGTTGGCAAAGGGAAAATTTTCGCCAATAGGTAAGCGCTAGTGTCGCATGTCTACCAGATTTTCTCTATTTTCTACGTTAAAAAAAATTTTATAATCATAAATCATGTATAAAATAACTTTGTAACTAAGTAAAATCTTTCTCTTTTATTATTCACATAGCTTAACATTTTAATAAAAATGGATTTTTTGGAACACTGCACACCTAGCGGCGGAAATTTTCCCTATGCCAAACTCTCCCATAAGAAATCACGTTTTGTTCCGAACCTGTAGTATAAATAACCTAACAGTGGATACGCCAGTGTTTACTTTCAAATACACGCAGTTATAGGCTGTTAACGGTAAAGTGAGCACTTTTGAGGCCCTAGTTACTTTTTCCTTTCAGCGATATTTTTATCTTTTAACAACTTTTTAAAACAAATGTTGCCTTATAAGTAATAAGCACAGTGTGTATATTCCACCGCACTCGGAAGTTAACATCTAAGGCTAAAATAAAATATACTTATTGACTATTATTCCAAATGAGAGGGTTTTCAAAAGTGTTCACTTCACCGTGGATAGTCTATAAGAGGGAGATAGCGAGAAGGGTTCAACACTCCCGAGGACCAGCTATAGGCCCTACGCACTAACAGTGAACATAGGTAAAGGCGGGGGTACGAGGGCGGAGAGCTGATCGATCCCCCTCACCCCCTCCAATAAGAGGACGACGCAGGACGGCCGGCATTCATCACCGCCGCCCCCCCCNGTCGCCGAGACGCGGCGCGTGCGGGGAATTAATGTCCGTCGCTGGTACCGCGACGCCGCAGCGAGCGACGCCCCCTCCCCCTCTTTCCCCTCTACGGCCCAACTCGACCCTCTCCCATCTCCGTCACGACGTGCTGTGAGGAACGTGTTCGACGTCCCCGCCTCCGCTCGACTCAGCGGTCGCGTTCAGCGGAGCGCCAACGGCTGGAGCATCCCCAGCGCCGAACGAGGTTGAGACGCCCGGTCATCTCATGTCTGGCAACGACGTTTTTCCCTGCATCGAAAACTACGTTTTTTTTTACCCGCCTGCACCAGAAAATTTACAAGACGTCTATCCCTGCCTTGGATGATGTTTTTCATCGCTGCTCGGCTGTGCTGGCTGGCCGGGGCGAACGTAGCTGGTAGCCGACGACGGTTGACTTAAGAGGTCCGATGGGGACAGACCACGAGCACAGCAGCAGGACCACGTCGTCCGTCTGCAGAATAAAGACTAACGCTAGCTCCCGCGATGTGGGACGCTACTTGCGTTGTGATGTTACTGTTTCCTTATTGGCTCAGTTGGTGGGTAAATCCTAGATAATGCGACGTGGCCGGAAATGTTGGACCGGAAGTAATTATCAAGTGTAATTCTGGAGCAATATATACCCTTCATTTCCACGATGTCGAAGGGGTTTATTTATAAACCCTGGTTGGGACCGAGGACGGGAGGAATCGGCTCCCGTCAGCGGTCATGGACTCATAAATAAAATATAAGTATGTCTAAGACCCCTCCGATCTTCAGGAAAGAAATTATGTCTGTTTTCATTTTTCCTCACATAGGAGTGAAATTTTAAGCGAGGTTTTGAAAAAACACTTTAAAAGAGAGAATTTTCATCTCACTACCGTAGCGAAAGTATTGTGGAATTTTAGATGAAAGCTCGTATTTTGGAGAAGAAATTTTATGGGGGTATAGATTGTGCTTATTATGATTGAATGTCCATATAAAAGAATTATGTACAAACTTTTGTATTTATGCTCAATGTAGAGCGGAGATTTTGCAATTTTTGTAATTTTGAAAATTTTAATGTAAATTTTTTAACTCTTGTAATTATGAAGAATACGTTAATATATGAACGTAAACAAGAGAAAAGGTTTTTCTTTATTTTCCATAGGTGCACATATGTCCTTGGCAGGGTTAGTCATTTTATCCCGACATACCATCTTACCTAGAAAATTGGCATTCCATATTTTTGAATAGTAGTTCTCTCAGTAAAGAAAACAGGAGAATAAATCTTGTGAAGGTTGTTGAAAATTGCCGGCAGTTAGCTGGCGTTGACATTGCATGTGATTATTGAGAGACTTAGCCCTGTTGGCCAAGGAAGCGAAAAGGCGGGTTTTCTCGGGGTCAGAAGGTAATGAGTCGTATAGAACTTAGCACTTCTGAAAGCTCTGCTTAAGATCTACTTGCATGCACGATGTATATCCACCATATATATAATTAAATATGCCATGGACCTGGTCACTTTATTCATGCGCCGGTCACATGAAACTGTCAAATTATCAGAAGTGTAAATTTTTACAAATATGTTAATTTCTACACTTGTGTACATAAAAAAAAATCAAAATAAATAGTTTCAGTATTTACAAACTTCTACCCNAATATGTTAATTTCTACACTTGTGTACATAAAAAAAAATCAAAATAAATAGTTTCAGTATTTACAAACTTCTACCCGCCACTTAAAATCCAACGTTAAAACACGGAGCTATTTTCCTTCCGTTGTTATCAACTTTACTGGGCGCAAGTCAGTCAGTGTGCCCGTTAAAATATATGCAGATGAGGGCAGCGACGTTTTTCAAACGTTGATAAAGTGTCCAAATAACCGTGAACAGCCAATAGCAGTGTTTACACGGCTAACAAGTTAAGAGGTCTGCATAACTGGCACTTGAATTGTGTTGCAGCACGTGTGAAATGCTATTATTTTGACGAAACTACTAAACGTGTACCTAGTATGTTTCTCTGCGAAAAGATAAACCCAGACGAGGTAACACGCAAAGTCCGAATATTATTTTAAAACCATCCAGTATCGACAAAAAAGTTTTTTTTAGACAGCTGTATTTTAAAACATATTACCAGGACACAAGCGAAACTACGATAGGAGCCTGTATTGAACTTTACTAGAGCCCATTCGCGGTTACTTCCAACTTTTCTCAAACCATGCTCAAGTTCTACTTCCACGATATTCCTCCGCCTCTGCCAACAAAGCTTAACCAAGTATAGAAAATTACACCAAAGGGGCAACGCACCGCATTCGTGCGCACTCAATTTAATAACATTTTGCATAAGAACTATTAATTACTAGGCATTACCAACACACCTTTTTTTTTTCTCTCATTTTCTGTGCATATTACATAAGAAATTTAATATTTTAATTTGGAGATAAAACATAGGTAAAATATAAATTTACCCACAAATAAGGTACTTTTACGTTAACACAACGCTTGTGTGCACAGCATATTTAGGAAACAACCAATCATGGGGTGATTTTTCGATGGTTTGATTCAAAAAGTGTAAAGAAACCGCCAATAGACTATTCCCAGGAGCTTGCTCCGCTGAACGCGTCCGAAGTCAGCGGAGAGACGCGAGCGGGAGAAAGTTCCTAGACATCGGGGAGGCGACGCCGAAACTCACGAGCGTCGGCGTTATGAAGGGTTTGTAGTAGTACGGTCGAGGTGGCAAGAGGGAGGGGCGAGGGAGCACCGGCCCTGCAATATTGAACAAAGCACGGCGACGCGGGAATCGTTAGCGTCGATGACAAGGGCGAGGATGCATATTTGATGGCGGAGCCGAGCAAGCGTGCCGGGAACGGGTGGGTGGGGTCGTCCCTCGCCACAAAGACGGGCGGCGGGAATAATTCAAAAAGTTTGGCGGCCCCTTGGAAAATTTGCCTGCTCGGATTTAATAACCGCGAGCACGGCGCCCGAGCGCGAGGCAGCCATGCGCCGCCTCCGCGTCTTGCCGCCTTGCGGTTAATCGAAGACAAGTTCGGAAGCAGTGGCGTGTGAAGTGTCGCGAGGTAAACTGACGTCAGCCGTGTGCTGTGCCCTGTTGCTTGCTTAGTTTACACTTCCGCCACTAAAACGCAGCCCGACGGCTGACGTCACCGCACGTGTGTGACGGGTCCCTTGCTGCTCGCTTGTGAGTGGTCGGAATACGTTCTGCTGCGTGCACCGAGAAAGTACAGCAGTGAGGCAAGCACCAGCTTAACTTGCAACAGTTCAACACACGCCACTGATCGGAAGTGACGGCAACCCATCCTTTCACTACATACTCCGTATGCATCTTCTAGAGTCAGTCCTGTACAATGTACATACCGTGTTAGTCCCGCCATAGATAGTGACGCTGCCTGGTGGGAACTTAGTGCACCATCATGGCCACTTTGGTGTTATTTTGAGTATAGTCTGTTCGCGGTTTCTTCACACTATTTGAATCAAACCTTTGATAAACTACCCCATTTATTATGTGTTTAGTTATTTCCTAAATGTGTCAGGTACTTCTGGTAACATAAAATTAACTTATTATTAGTTAGATATAAGTTATAATTAATATGAATACAAACAGAGAGAAAATATTACTACATAGAGTGCGCACGAATGCTGTAAGTTGTCCCTCTGGTGAAAATTTTCTAGACTCGGTTAAGCTCTGTTTGCATAAGGCGGAGGAATATCCTAAAAGTATAATTATAGCAGGGCTTCAGAAAAGTTGGAAGTAACCATGAATGTACTATATTTGTTTTGGACCTTCCATCACATTTTATTCTTGTGACACTGTCTTTCCAGTTATTTCTAAGTTCTTTTATTTCTTCTTTTACACTTTTATTCCAAATTATTCTCCGATATAANCACTGTCTTTCCAGTTATTTCTAAGTTCTTTTATTTCTTCTTTTACACTTTTATTCCAAATTATTCTCCGATATATGTTTCTTATATTTTTAATCTAATATAGTGCCAACAGGCACGCTCTTTAGAAACTCGTTTCAACATTTGAATTCTACCCACATTTCCTGTTGTAAGCAGCCATGTTGACTGACATTACTTAATTATTTAATAATGTAAAACCAACATGGGGAAATAAAAGTATAAAAGAAACCGTACAAATAAAAAAAAATCAATAAGTAGTCATCTATGTCATGTCTGGCTTTAATTTTTTTATGCCTGGTCATAAATTTTCGTTACGAAGATTTTACAGAGGTGAAACAGCCACACGCGCTAGCAAAATGGCGTCACTGGGCAGCAATATGTCGGGACGCCGTTCGCCAATCAGCTTCAGGCAACAGGGAACATTTCGCAGCGCGCAGTAGCCAATCAGACACAGGCTACGTTCCCAGAGACTTGCGCAGCCAATCACCTAGCATCCAAGGAACTTCCACGCCACTTCATCTGTGCGTACTTACGGCTCGTCAAACTCAAGTGAAACCCCGGGAAATACATTACTCAAAAAAAGTTATACACCACCGCGATTTCTGAGTCACTAGACTGACCATCCAAAGAGAAAGTAAGGGATGAAATTCACACTGTCTATTTAGAATACCACACTAGACTTGACAAACGTATTTTTGTAATGCACCGACTATCCCAGCAAACTTTCCGAACCTCATCCCTCTTTCTTTCTTGTCGACGCAGCAGACACAGAATCGGGCGAATGAGTGAAGCGATTTGGGCAGCTTTTTANCATCCCTCTTTCTTTCTTGTCGACGCAGCAGACACAGAATCGGGCGAATGAGTGAAGCGATTTGGGCAGCTTTTTAACATCGTGGTCTTGAAAGCCGATGGGAGAGGAGCGAGGTGAGCACGCAGGAGCGCCGGAATGAAAGGGTGGGGGGAAATGGGAGATTCCAGAGAAAACCCGCCGACCAATGAACCCGGTTCGCTTAGGTGGGAGGCGAGTAGTCTTGACTACTACACCACCGTGCCCCTCACTTATTCATGGCGTTGACTCTACTGCCGAAATAATAACGCGAAATTCACAGGTCACGGACTAATTGTTCATCCCTTGCGGAGCAAGCGGGGGAATATGGCCTAGCCAACGGTATTCTGGCTCTCCACCTGTTCAGTCACGGCAGAAGGTCGGTGTTGAGGTGATTGCGAGAAGGGGGGGGNCACTCCCCTCCGGGGTTAAGCGAATTCTTCCCCCTACCCTCACCCTTTTCGCATCTTCTTATTCCGACATCAGCAGGTCGTAAATCGCCACCCCCCCCCCTTTTTCCTGAAAGCTCTCCTTTCTCTTTAAATATATATTCTGTTTTCGTTTGTATTTGCTGGCCATTATCTTCAATCCTGGCCGCCGAGACCGCTGACTATTTATCTGTCGTGCCAGCAGCAGTGATGTAGGGGTCGACTCCGACAGCCTCGCTTCAACTCGTTCGCAGTTTTCTTTCCTCCGGCGGGGAAAACTGCCAAGTTGCTTTCGCGGAGTGCCGCATTTTAATGCGCTGCAGAAGAGGCGCTGACTGCACGCGAAGGACGGGCTACTTCCACCTAGTGACCTTGAGATAGCCGAAGTGGGAGGGTGTTCCGAGTGGGAGGGTGTTCCGAGCCGCCCAAATCTTTTCACTCTACAGATAAGCGAGACATTCCCGTGGCAAAGTAGTAANAGTGGGAGGGTGTTCCGAGCCGCCCAAATCTTTTCACTCTACAGATAAGCGAGACATTCCCGTGGCAAAGTAGTAACAAGGTGGTCCAAGAGATTAGCGCACCATTAGATCTCTAGTCCAGATGGGATACAAGTTTTACGAGAGCGTATTAATGAGTAAGGGATGTAGGTGCAACTATGCAAGCATAACATTTTATGGACTGTGATCAGGCCTCAACCGGACAGCCTGCATGATAACACCTTCAAACAATCTCCACCGGCCAGTAAACGGGGCCGAAACACTTACACAACGCGCACGATATAGGGCAGTGTAACGCTATGAACGACGTATTTTGTCATCAGGGCATCGGAACAAGAGGACGTCTAGAGATTGGTGTGTCCGACCGTCGCTAACCGCCCCCTTAATCAGCCTACGGTAACATGGGCATAGTGGGGACTCTCCAATTAGCTTTCAACAGGAAAGTGGCGTGGAATATGCCTTACTATAATTAGCTAGCATTCTGTTATTTTATTTCTTTAAAAACTCTCCCCAAGTAATGTTTATAGTTATTGTATAGTATTAAATGTTAAATAAACCCCCATATTATACTGTTGTGCCCTACCTAACTCTGAGTTATAATTAACTACTTCCATATCGCACTTTTTATGTAAGATTAACTCAAAATTAATTCATAACAATTTTCTAGGTTAAACGGCACACTTATTCTAACTTTTCTACAGTGGCCTGTAGTGTAGTGTCGCAAGGTAAGCTGGTGCTTGCTCAGTGCTGTACACACTGTGCGTACGCAGCAGGAAACAGAAATCAGAGTGGAGCCGGGAGATACAGAATGTACTGCGGCCACTGACGAGAGAGCGGCGGGGCACCCATTACACACGCGCTGTGACATCAACTGCGTTACTGCGTTTAAGTAGCCGATGTGTAAACTAGCAAACGATTAGGTATAGTACAGAAGAAAAACACAACTTACCTTGCAACAGTTCACCACACGTCGCTGCTTTTATACATAGTCCCCATGACGATTCATAACATCGATCCCAGCGCGACTTGAAGATTACGTCTCTGTATAAATTATTATAAAATAATGAAGATAAACACACTTATTTCGAAACAGCGGTGATTCTAGTCTCTGGTTCACACTCTTATAAGAGGGCTATTACGTTCGGGGACTGAGATAACTATTCCGAGTGCGGGTTTGGTGTATGAATGTAGGATGGTCTCGAGACTTCACACCAATTTTCNGGGACTGAGATAACTATTCCGAGTGCGGGTTTGGTGTATGAATGTAGGATGGTCTCGAGACTTCACACCAATTTTATCCGAAACTTCCATAGTCTGTCGTGCCGTATGTATAGCGTAGCGTTATTCCAAACGATTTTTTTTTTTCATGTAGCANTTTCATGTAGAAGTTCAGGTTTTGCTTTGCTTATTAAACTCCTCAAATGAACTTGCATAACATTCATGACACACTCAATTTACAGTACGTTTGTATGTAACCCAATGCTGCTGAAGCACCATTCCATCGACAGTAACTTTTCTCTTTCTTCACAGCAATTATTCTTGTTTTGATAATCTCAACAGTTTCTTGGCTACATCTGCAAAACCTGACATATATTTTGTGCATTTCAACTTTTCTAGCAAGGAGGGGAAAAAAAAAAAAAAAACCTGAGCGTTGGCTTGACTCACATAAACAAACCACGCCACAAACAGTCTTCTTGAGCGACAGTCGCAGAATCGCTTCCATAGAATCGGGCGCACTGTGACCAGCCCACGAAGTTTCAAACACCTCAAACAGACCTCAAACACCAGCGATCACGAATTTCAATCAATTGCAATTACTGAAGCTCCTCATCGCTTTTGCCACGGCATGCTGATTTACCGTTTCGTAAACTATGCAATGCTGATTTTTTAATCTCATGCGACATACATCATTTCATTATCATTTTCTATCTTCGCCTATATTTACAGTCAGTCTTCACTGAGGAGTCTTCGCTTGCTAGACATTTATAGGAGCAGAGCGATATTCAGAACGTCTCTCAGTTATCTTTCATGCCGACACTAATTTTCAACTTTAGTGGGCTCGTTCTAGGGCTAGTATGAACCCCACAAACTGACACTGCGTTGGAAACCGTTCCAAGAGTACAAGGCGACTAGGCAGGTTAATTCTGCGCTAGTTTGCCAATAGATGGGAGAGAGAGAGAGAGAGAGAGAGAGAGAAAGAGAGAGAGAGAGAGAGAAAGAGAGAGAGCGAGGGATAAAAAAAAGGCGGGGAGGGAAGAAGGGAGAGAGAAGAGAGACAGAGAGAGAGAGAGAGAGAGAGAAATAACAACTACTCAATAAATCTCGAGGATCGGGAGCACGATCCCCCGGGTGGAATGCTACCCACTACAGCGCAGAGGACGTAACTTGTACAACTAAAACACGGAAGGAAAAAAAAAACACGTACGAAACGAAGCTAATTTACAGTCGAAACTGATTTAAAAATGAGGTATTTTCTTCAGGCTCGTTAAACTTGTTACAGGATTAGCCCTACCCAACGCACAGGCGTAAGTTACATATCTTCAGTAAAATTGTAAAATTAAAACACAGTCAAAATTCAGTTTTAGACACGTCAGCAACGCAGCCGCTATTTTTAAAATCTCTTTCGGGGAATATACGGGGTGAGTACAAGCTACGCTTGAATTCTGTGTCACTGCACAATCACAAGACGTTTACAGGAAAGAAGATGTCGAA
>NQII01000900.1:323422-367471 GCA_002778355.1 Clitarchus hookeri
TCATATCTAGAGAACTGCCACATCTCGCTGTACAGATAATGTTATTCTTTAACATAAAATTAGAAACGGCAACAACTGAGGATGCGGGGAAGTTGCAGGATTTCATATAGACATGCTTCACATAATTATTTGGGGTTAAACGAACCCTTACAAAACTACCTGCAGAAAAAAAAAACATTCTTTCCATAAACGCAGATATTTTAACGCATGCTATAACTGAAGTACTCAAAGTAATAATCGCAGTGAATAGGGAAAGTGGTCCCATATTTTAAAAGTTTATCCCAAAGCGTAATCTACTAACTGAATGGCACTGAAAATTATATATTTCTATATATATTATATTTTAGAGAAATATATCTAAATTTCTAACAAATTTTAGTACGGAAACACGTTTACTAACCATTAAGTACAAGGCAAAGGTGATTTTTATACGTGGAATCCGCTCACACAATAGACATAAAGAAGAAAGCACAGGGGCTTGGGGTTTCGGAGCCCGGAGCCATATATCATCTGGCAGTGGACCAGAAGCGGCAGCTGGCAGTGGATAAGAGATGACATTGACCTTGCTAGACCTTTGACCTTGATCTTTGACCTCAAAAATTTTCGTTTTTCCTGAAAAACATTCAAAATTCTTAACAGTTCACTAAAAATTTCCTAATTTTCCCTCTAAACCTGCAACATTTCCAGCAAAATGTTTTCTTACCCAAAAATGTTATGTCACCAGTCTAAAAATAGCATGACCTTGTTTCAAGAATGTTCCAGTTCATACTGTCATTCTACTTCATGCTCTGTCATTCCATGCCCTCATCTTGTTTCTAGAATTTTCCAGTTCATGCTCTGTCATTCCACCTCGACATCCTGTTTCTAGATGTGACATGGGTGCCAGCATAGGTTTAAATAATGTACACTTAAAATATATATGGAAATAATTATTTTCCAAAATGTTATAGGCATGGATATGTCTATTCGAGATGTAGGTGTTCGTTATGTGTTAACATAATGAACACATACCTCTCCATGCCTGCAGCAGACACGTTGACAAGGAACTCAAAATAATTTTTCGTTTTATATAATTATAGTTAGTGCTCAGAATTTTTTATAAATATAAAAAAGAAACAGTATGGACGTGGGTAATAGAGAGATAGTGAAACATATAATACGTTTGAGATGACAACTCATGTCGGGAAGGGTGGTGAACTCATAAAATGGCTCATATCAACTATGAGATGTTTCATATGCATAACCATAATAATCTTTTATCTTAGTTAATAATAATTTACTTTATACTGGTATGCATAAATAATAGTAAGTAAATAAGTATTTTCTCCGCAGAATAGCAAGTGTACAGCAGCAGAGACTTTATTCCACACATTAAAAGTGCATGTCTACACCCTGCGGCGAGCTTCCAGTATTTCGGCCTGAAAAACACACTACAATGACACATTCACCACAGACCAGGAAGTCGGAGCAAATGCTTGCCTACACACTGCAGTGATCAATCCCGATTTAATAATTTTTTTTATAAACATACCACATACTCTGATTTTTTTTTCATTTAGAGTACCCAAATGAGAAATAGTATTTAACATTTATTTTTCAAGAACATGTAAAAGAGTTTTNTTTTTTTTTCATTTAGAGTACCCAAATGAGAAATAGTATTTAACATTTATTTTTCAAGAACATGTAAAAGAGTTTTCTTTATATGTACTTGTACATATGATTAATTGTCAATAAACAAGTTATTTTACTTGTCTGTGCATGAATAAAATACATAGGCATCACCCCCGACGACAACCATGGCAACCATTTCCCATCCACCGAAGCTATAGTCACCAAATTCATATCACAGGCATCGCTCCCGACAACGATCAGAGTGGCACGGTTAATTATGCCACAAGCCCTCTTATAAGAATAGTTTACCACCATTTATCGACTTAGCAACAAGGACATGGTTGCTAGTACAGGTCTAAATGACGTGTGTATATATATATATATNTATATATATATATATATATATATATAACTAACTCTGTTAACTTATACAACACTCGTGTTTAAGAGGCACTGAAAATGCACAATTTCATAAATAAGAGGTTAACTTTTAAAATTGCAGGCAAAATTGTATCGAGCAAACTGTCTATTGATTCTTATTTTCTAAATATTTTGATTGTGATGTAACATCCATCAACTATACAAAAACAGATTTCTGCAAAAAAAAGTTACGTATTTAAAGTAATATATTTTATTTCACTTTTAAAACTTAGAGAAAAGAAAATGCCGAGCAATGTGTCTGTGGATTCGTATTTCCAAGGCGAATTTGTAGTATATGATGCCGTAAAATAGAAAACGGGAACTTTTGAGGTCGAGGTCAAGGTCAATGCCACCTCTTGTTTACTGCCAGATGCCAGTACTGGTCCACTACCAGATGCCACGTGGCTCCGGGTTCCGAAGCCCCAAGTCCCTGTGCCAGAACTCTCATTTTCTATCTACTATGACAGACATCCGCTGTTTCAAGTCATCAACAGTGTTTCCTCCTAATCCATGTAATATTCCCAACGCAATTCAACGACTACGTAGCACACAACATCCGCTCGTGGCCCTCAAGATAGACCACAAAAACACAGTTTAACTTGATTAGAACGTGCCGTTAAAAGTACAACTTCGTGGCTGTGATACATTTTATCCTAATCGGGATAATGCAACTGTTTACAAAAGTTTCACATACGCCGTGATGTTTCATCCAGCAAGGCGAATGCTGCAGGTTTGAATTTCGAAGCCTCCTCGCCAACTCCAAAAAAGCAGCCAGGCACACACATGTGCAACCAAAGCCGAAGTTACCACATGTGTCTTGCATGGCAGTTATCGCCATAAGCGAATCTACGGACTCAGCAAGGAAAGGGACGACGTCTGCTTTCGCTTGCCCTGTTATTATTATACTGAACATTTGTTTCCAAGGTTAATTTATACGACTCCTTAAGTTTAAGGGTTCTTCCAACCATTAAAAAAAAGTAAAGGATTTTTCTAAGAATCCTTAAGTACGAAAGATATAATCTCAAGGACTAAATTATCTTAACTAAATACTGTATAGTAAAGATCACTGATAAACTTTCAATGTTGAAGCTTTGACGTTATGCATTCGAGATACGCATCTCACATAGTTTTCACTGACATAATAAAATACGGAAAAACTTGTAAAGTACCGTTACCAATTAAATAATTAACGCAATAACTTTTTTCAGTGATCGCTTACGATTTTCGGTTCAAATACAAGGCTTCAGACTAATGTGGTCATGCCATTCTGGCTCCAGCTTGCAATACAGCTAATATTTTCATGTTACGTATTTTATTATAACTCGGAAATTCAAGTACTTTTCAAGGGTCAGCATAATTTAAGAACTTTTATGACCTTGAAACCAAACAATTCAAGGACTTTCAAGGACCCTAATAACCCTGTTTTATACACAATATAAGTAACTAGGGTTATAATTAAAATATTCAGGCTTACATGTCAAAAAGTGATATAACTAAAAACTTAAAAACCCGGCAATTACAAAAAAAAAAAAAAAACCATGATAATTAAAACAAATTTTACGTACGTAAATCTCGGAATTTCAAAACTTCAAAAAAGACGGGCGCCCACCCGCACCACTTGTAGCCTCTGTAAGTAATTGACGCCTGCAAAATTCGCGAGTTCAACGATCTACGATTCAAACTTCACAATCCTCTACATACTCGAGTCTGTTTGATCGTTGACTGCCGACCGAGAGAGTAGCCATCTTACCACTTACGAGACAGCACGGGATTTTGGTCCTTGTTTTTCTGTTCGATTGTTATTGACTGACAGTAGTCCAGGACGAGGCTTATAAACTACCGTTGAGGTGATGGTTTACTGGCGGGAAAACTTGACTGATTCCTAGGATTCAAGGTACCGTACAAGTGTGTCACAGGCAGTCAAACACATACACGAACTCCAGACTTTTCTCGATCCCTAGCATGCTGCCACGTGCTCGTTTGACAAGCGATTTCTCGAGCACACAACGACCTGGTGTAGGAAGGCGACTTCTCGAACAAGCAATCTGCTAACAGCAACCCCCGCCAGCTAACCCACACACGACACGCGCTGACCGCCCGGCCGCGGAACAACAATCCGCCAAAATTAAAGGGAATAAATTCAAGGGACGTTACGACGCCCGAATCAAGACAAACGACGAAACACGGGGTGCGGGGGGAGGAGGTGGGGAGGGGAGGGGGAGAAGCAGCGAAAGGAATGCCGCAAGTCATGAGGGAGGCGGTCGCGTTGTTCCCTAAACAACTGCTACCACTGTCGCAATATATCCGCGCGCCCACCCCCGAACTGGGCGAGGACGTTGCCCCATGCCACCCCACATCCTTTACCCCGGCCCGTCGCGAAGCCAAACCGGACGTCAAGACATGTGGTCGCAATACGATACGATTTCGAGGGGAGGCGAAACTGCTTCAGTTTATTTCCGCTGGTAAGTGCGCGGCGACTGTCGCCCATACCAGCGGCCGGTGACGTCACGCCGCGAGATTTTCCTTTAAGGCTGTTACAAGCGCCTGCATTTTTTTGGGCTTGTTCCTAACACTTTCAAACTCCCTTTAAATTACGGTTTCAAGGCGTTGCAAACACAAAAGTTATGATGCGTGCTGTACTTAAATTGTCACAAAACTTGTTTGTTGAAGAAGGGAAGGGGGAGAGGAGAGTCGCCACTTTCTGGCCACCCTTACGTCGCCCGGGGGCTAGCTGCTGCCCGCGACTGATGTGACGTCACCGCGCGTTTCTCCAACACATTCCTCGCACGGATCTTACCAATGCTAGGTAGACAAGGGAGCGTATGCTATTGCGCAAAGCGAAAACATTTACTCGCCTTATACATTACAATAACATTTCCCAGCACCGAGAAACATGAATTTTATTGAAGAAACCCGGAAAGGGGTTTACCGCGCGCGTCTACTTATAGAAAAATCCTTATTTAGTTTAAGAACGAGATGGAAAATTAATTTTATTCTCGATTATTGGCCACAATTTCGGGACGTTGTAACTTTCTTCTCGCGAGCGTAAGATATTTATAGTATTTCTGGTAACACATCTGTCGAAATCATTAACAGTCATGGAAGTGCGTTTTTACCAAGCAGCGCGTTTTTTCCCGAGGTATTGATAAGAACTGTTAATATCTGATGCATTTCGTACTTAGTTTTCCTTTATTATTTGATTAAAAGTGCTTCGCTTACACCTACCTCCCTGTGTAAAACGCGCGACGCGTTGCTTGACTCAAAGGAAAAGCTAAGCTACCTTCTTCCACTTCGTTGTCACACTTCTCTATAACAGTGTTTATAATTTCGCGTCCTTCGCTGTGTACCACTCTCCTATTTTTAGCTTCGGTAGTAGTCTTTGCTGAAATAAATATTTTGATTAACAGTTGATTACATTTTCCCATACAAGTAGAAGTACAATTACTAATTTAATAACGTCTTAGATGTCCTTGCCTATATAAACATTTTCATTCAGTTGTGATATGAACAAACAGTAAGTTTCATCTCGACTTGAACAACAGGACCAATGTTTGCGCGCACGACTTCACGCTGTTCAGGCGACAAGCAAACAAACTGCTACTCGCCCCCTGTTTTCCGGGCAACAGACATATTCCACCCCGACCCCAACATACCCGTGTCTCTGGAGTTTCCAATCCGTCACGTACATTACCTGGACTTGGGTTATCTCCTCCCCTTCCCCCATCACACCATTGTGTATTCTGGAGAAGTCGGCGGTGAGCTATTAAATAAAACTTGTAGTAATCTCTGTCCTCGGCGCAACCCGACATGTAGAAAAGATTCTGGACCAGGGCCGACGACATTATGAATTACCCCGTAGCCGAAGAGCAAAATGTTTTTGTGGTAGCCATCTGGCCGAAGTGCGGAAGATCGTAAAGTCTGGTGCAGCGAGGGACATCAGCCGAGAGGATGGACGATGGCGGACGAGTGTTTGCGTGATGTGGAAGTCGAGTGGGCGTGGTACCCGACAAGTAGAGTGCTACTGTGCATGGAAGCGCTCGGGGCGGTCTAGAACATTCCGGACTTGTGGAATGTATATTTCGAATTAAGGTGGGACTGTATGCACATGTGATACGGACTTCATTGTAAAAATTCGAGCTGTCGAATATAAACATGTAATTTATAAAATAGTTCAACCGGTTTTGACACACTGTTTATTGGGACCGATTATTAGTTATTTGATTGCATTAATTTCCGTGTGGTGATAGACGATTATGTACAAATTAATTGTAAATAGCAAGCTATAGTCATTTATTGTAAAATATTAAGTCGAAGAGTATTTTTTTCATGTTTGTAAATAAATTAGGAAATTATTAACTATTTTATTTAATTACGACCTATCCCTTAAATAACCTTGCTAAGCCCACTGACTTTGAGAAATCTTAACAATACGTTAGGATACAGCCCACAATAATTGCTCATGTTATTAGAATTACTTAAAGAAATATGTATAGGAAATTTGTTCAGTGGTTCACCCATATGTATTAAAATTTTTAACTTCCATACTGCAGGTGGATCAAGTGTCGAATTGAAACACATTGAAACACGCCACTTCTGTGCGACTTCAATAGGCACGAATAAAGATTTTTGAGTTATTATAACAGTTACGGGAAAAAAAAAACCAACTAAAAGATTTTTTTCTTCAAATTACTTGGTATTTTAAAGTTATTATTGACATCGTAACAGTAAACGATAACATCTCTCCAAAACCCAGTACAAAATCTTTTTGATCTTTAAGCGCCTTAACTGGGGGAAACGCGAAGGGCCAAGCCAGCCGAGGAGAGATCATTCCCGGCCCATTGCCGCCTCTAAGGACGCATTCTTCAGCCCGAGCGAAGGGAATGCAATATCACCAGAAACAAACTTCCCACCACTCCTCTTTAAATCTGCTCCCTCAGACAACCAGAACGTCGTCTGACACTAAAGACAACCACGAGCCCAGTATTTTTCACCCTTAAAAAAAACGCAACAAAAAAAATCAAACTATTATTTATCCGCAATACGTGTTTATTGCACCCACTAAGAGCATTCGGTGGTAAATTAATTTCAGCTGCAAAAGACTTTTAAAATCTGAAACAAGGCACAGTAGTTTATTACTCTTATTTTAATTGTCCAAGAATATGTTCGCACTGATGTAAGTGCCGTTAAAAAACGTTCACGTCTATTCATCGGATGTTTTGTATGTTTATAAAAAAAAGTAGCTGCGAATATTTTCTTGTAACATAGCAAATAAAATATTTCATGTTTAGAAATTTATTTATTTTAAATGAAACATACAAAATTGTTTGTGTTTTTCTATATTTATTATAAACTTGAAGTCTGCAGAAATAGT
This sequence comes from Clitarchus hookeri, assembly GCA_002778355.1. NCBI lineage: Eukaryota > Metazoa > Arthropoda > Insecta > Phasmatodea > Phasmatidae > Clitarchus > Clitarchus hookeri. The sequence continues at coordinate 330,825 of NQII01000900.1, forward strand.
GTGTTAAAATTCAACATTAGTTCTTAAAATTTAATTTTAACGGTGTTGTAAAATTTTCTGTGATTTACTTATACTAGTAGCATTGTTTGCAAAAAGAAAAAAAAAATACAGTGTACGGTTATTATTTAAGTTCTGGATTCGAATATTCATATCTACCTACCATACGATACCTATTAATCAGTCTATTTTCAGTTTTTCTCAAAACATTTGTATAGCTACTTTTAGCAGTGGATAATTAAATGTCATATTTCATGTTTTTCAAGAGCATCTTCGGATCTGTAATATTTTTACTTTTCAAGCATAAAATGACAATTTAATGGAAGTATACCAGCCAAATGTCATCATTTTCTATACAAGCCGCTCAATTAGGAAGTAAAAATTGTTTTTATATAATCACTTTCTGGACATATAACCACAAGTTTCTTAAAACTGCAATATATTTAGTTACATTGATTTCTCTTATTTGAGTTTAAGATGCATATACATAGCGATTTCTTTAAGAGTGAACAGCCATGCACATAAAAATGAAGCAAAGCCGTAAGGCCAGGAAAATAAGTTAATTTTTTAAAGCTTCACAGTGATATCAATAGATAAATAAATTAATAAATATACGAACTGAGTAACTAAGTCTCTTTAGTAGGTTATGCAACGGTTACTTGCAAACAAACCAGCGTATCCGATACTTGTTAAAAAAAAAAAAAGTTTGATTGTAAGGCTCGGCTACGCCTATTTTACGGAAATTCTTCCTTTTCTTGTCATTATTTCAGTTTCAGAGAAACTAATGAAAATGTTTGTGTCTAATTTCTATTTTGTGTTATTTGTTGGTTGCAAAACCGCAGAAACATATCCATAAGATATAAATATGTTCTTGACTTTTTATAACTAGCAAACAACACACAGTGAAAATTGAGCAGAAAAATATTAAACAGCTCACGAAAAGTAAATTTTCTGTAATCAAAAATTGTCAATAATTACTCTGAAACAGAAATTGTGACACGAAACGAAGAGCATTTGCAGAAGAGGTGAAACCGGGCCTTAATGCTGAGCTACAGGGATAAACTTTAAACTCTTTGTTAGAGGACCATTCACATTTGCTCTGCTCCAATCGCCACAATGGAGGTTGGTTTTCTGTAATCCTTCCTTGTTCTAGGGTTCCATGTTGCGATCGCAGACAGCCAGCGTGTTTTTATAACGAATTATCGGAAAATTAATAAAATATTTACATATAAAAGTCGACTGCTTTTAAACAAACACNGCGTGTTTTTATAACGAATTATCGGAAAATTAATAAAATATTTACATATAAAAGTCGACTGCTTTTAAACAAACACAAGAACATTTAAAAATTAACCATGGTCAACGGTTTGCTGGTTAAGGCTCGGCTTCACCCCTTTTGCAGAAATTATTTGTTTTCGCGTCATAATTTCGGATCAAAAATCCATATATTACCTTTACAGCTTGAAAGGTTATCCTTGCATAATACATATTGCAATATTTGCGACTAAGTTCATATAATAGCCCTGATGNTTTACAGCTTGAAAGGTTATCCTTGCATAATACATATTGCAATATTTGCGACTAAGTTCATATAATAGCCCTGATGTGCAATTTACTAAATTCATGACAAAAACACATAGTGATAAATTACTTTTTTTTTTGTTTTCAGCCACCGTATCGCAAATGTTAAAGCGCCATGATGCGATAAACCGACTTTGTGCTGGAGTCTAGAGCAAAATAGGGTTGTAATTTATGACACTACTCCATTATAAGTTAGTTTAATGACACTATTATACAATATAATATGTGCAAAATTACTATGCTGAAACTCCAATACGAGTCTCCTATTCTGCAGGGCACTACTTTATTTTGGTAAAAATAAAATTACTTAAAATAGCAGAAGCGTGAAAACATCCTACACAAAATGTGTGCATGCAATGAGCTCATGCAATTTTCATGATAAATAAGTCACAAAAGAAAAGACTAAAACCATCTTTAATTAAATTTACTTCACACCTTTACATGCACATACACCGAGGTCCTTTTTTTAAATCCTGGAGTGGATAGCATTTTTATTAGACATCCGTGGTCAACATTCGGTTCGACGTGTCTCTGACTAGACCCGTTTTGTTTGGGCTGTTCACTGTCAATTAAGCACTTTTGAAAGCCCTGGTTAGGATCTAGTTTCCCTCTCATTTGTATCCTTCCGCTATAAGATTAACATTGCCTTGGGCCGTCTCACGGTGTTCTGCGCAATCCAAATGGAAACACAGGAATTTATAGGAAAGTAAATGTGTTAATAATATGCAAATTCGTCATCTTAATGTTTACAAAACCAAACGAAAAGAACAACCTCTTCAACCATAAATATGCATATTAAAGTAGCAATACGTCAGTTCTTAAAACTATTTTGATTAATTCGNGAACAACCTCTTCAACCATAAATATGCATATTAAAGTAGCAATACGTCAGTTCTTAAAACTATTTTGATTAATTCGGTACCCACTTAACTGGCAGCGTGTGTGCCAGGGCGTACTGTAGTATATAGTTATGGGTACAGATTTTTTTTTTCAATGGTTGGTTTTAAAAGTGCTTACGTTACCGCGAACAGGCCTTTACGTGATAAAATAAGACCTCGCGGATTAACAGTTGGTCTTCCCTTTGTACTTCTATCATTACTACACNCAGGCCTTTACGTGATAAAATAAGACCTCGCGGATTAACAGTTGGTCTTCCCTTTGTACTTCTATCATTACTACACCACGAAGTAGCACTTAGCGCAATGCGATAATCTACACTTCCAGAAGCGTATAAAAATCGCCGCAATGATGTAGACCCGTATCACTGAGGCGAGGCGACGGGATGGTCCTAGTTAAGGGTTCTGCCTGCCTGGCGCTTGCATTGCGTCGCAGTGTATTTGAAACCCGCGTTTTCCTTTTTACGAAACCACTATACATGCCCCCACTATACCGACAAAAAAAAAACACTTCAGACGTTTACGTTAGAAATGCTATGTCCTAACCCTGTTTTTTCACACTGCTGTATCTCATAGCATACTGGTCGGAAACATGCGAAAATATTATAGGGACATGCACTGAACTCTTGCTTCAGATCCGCTGGTCGGCGGGGTTTCTCGGGGATATCCCATTTCCTCCGCCATTTAATTTCGGCGCTGCTCCATACTCATCTCACCCTCATCGGCTCTCAAGACCTCGATGTTAAAAGCCGTCCAAATCTCTTCACTTCAGCTTCAGATTTTCAAGCAATAAAATGATACGATCACCGCTTAAAAGTTCCATACGTAGGCACACGCAGCACGACGGAAGCACTGTGCGCCAGTTCAGCGACTTGCGCGTAAGAGCGATGAGGCACTAGGTACGCGTCTCAAGTGTCGCCCTTATCGCTCGCTTGCTTCCGAGCCTCGAACTCTCTAAAGCGCTCCAACGGCACCCTTAAAAACGGAGATTACGCAGACCAGGGTTGAATTGCGAGGTTTCGCCAGGCGCTCAACAGCGAGGATGGAGCGGCGACGGAATGCGAAGGGCATGGGAAAACGGGAGTACTCCGAGGAAACCCACCGGCCAACGGCAGTGTCCCCCACGTACGAAGATCCGGGTGGTCCCACCGGGAATCGAACCCGGTCCGCCCAGGTGGGAGGTGAGTAGTGTGACTACCACAGTGCAGACAATCCATCCTAATGTTTCCACGCCGAAGGCTGGTTTCAAACTCTCGCCGACCCGGCCTTCTCGCCACAACTAGTGTCGCCCTATCACGCAATGTCAACGAGAACCTGGAGAGGGGAGAGGGTACACATTATCTGAAAATCGCTTTCAAAAGTTTCATCTATGTATCTGGTATATTACATTTTTCGTGATTTGTTATAAAAAAAATTAGACCAACGAAAATGCAACAAAGGAAATTTAATTAAAAAAAAAATTGAACGTAATTATGGAAAGTTTTCCATACTCTGATGAATAAATTTCAAAATGTTACACAACTAATGCATATGACTGGAGCGCGAACTAATTTCTAATGCCACCAGAAGATTGTAAAGAATTTATTAATTTTTTTGAAAAATCATTAGCTGGTGCGCCTAATTTCAATTTTAAGTCAAAATTCACGATTCGAATTAAAAATAACTATTAAACTCGGATCGCAGACGAGCTTCTTACGATTCCAACAAACATTTTAATTGAAATCCAACTATTGGGTTAAATCAACTTCCTGAAATCGGTTTGGATCAAAATTTAAGATGAGATTATCTAGAACTAATAAAAAAANTATTGGGTTAAATCAACTTCCTGAAATCGGTTTGGATCAAAATTTAAGATGAGATTATCTAGAACTAATAAAAAAACTGTGACAAATTTAATTTTTCCATTTTTCTGTTACGTAAATTGAATAACTTTCGACATGTCACGAAACTATAAAATAACCTGAAAATCTATAAATTATTTTTTAGACACTTAAGTGCCACAGANATTGGGTTAAATCAACTTCCTGAAATCGGTTTGGATCAAAATTTAAGATGAGATTATCTAGAACTAATAAAAAAAACTGTGACAAATTTAATTTTTCCATTTTTCTGTTACGTAAATTGAATTACTTTCGACATGTCACGAAACTATAAAATAACCTGAAAATCTATAAATTATTTTTTAGACACTTAAATGCCACAGAGGTTGCAACCTACCTAGCAAAATACATGACGACAGCTTACGAATAGCAGTTGAGAAAATTTTCAGATTCGAACAAATTGGTTCAGTTTCCTGAATCTACTATTTTTAACTTGAAAGCTGTTTTTTCGCAGTCATTTTTAGACACGTAAACTCTGGCGTAGGATTGAAAAAAGTCACTATTACTTTTATATTAGGATATAACATGACAGGGCTAGCACCGAGGTCTCATAGAGACGATGAATCGTGTGATGCGCGTGCATGGGTCGTCTTATGGTTAAGATATCCCGTTCATCTCACATTTCCTTTTACAAATTTTCGTAATTAAATTTTATGGCAACACATTAAAAGATCAAACCTTGACATGGCCTAGAGGACTACTAAAAATTGAATTTTGGAAGTTCTTATGGTTTCAGTCTCTTTCTGAAGATTCTACACCGGGATGTTCATACTTCAAAATAACCGCGAAAACACCCAATTTAGCGATTTTCACTCGCAAAAAAAAATTGACTGTTGATAAACGTAGAACCTGAAATTGATATACACACGTGCAGCGTTTCTCAAATGCTATTCCGATGCAGCCATTCACACATGTACCATACTATGTCACTGACACTACGAATCGTTAGGGAGGAATTATATTAAATAAACTGTGGTGTTTATGTCACTTCAGTGGTTTTGTAGTTGGAAAATTTCTGTGTTTCTTGACGATATGTTTACTAGTTTTATTCTTATCTAAATGTTATTTACAGTATCCTTCAACAAATATTTGAGGTTTTTTTTGCGATCGTAGAACAGGCTTTCAGGACTTAATGTGCACATGTTTCATGTCACGTGACGTCAGAAGTTGAGATATTCCTTAGAGTACGTTTCGTGAGGCAAACATGCGAGATACATTTGCCCAAAAAAATTTAATTTTTAAGTTGGATGTCGTTTTGTCTGTTACGTTGTTTTGAGAACTGAGTCTTGCGGTCAATTTTCTGACGAATGAATTACGGTATCTAATCATAATTGAGCATATTTTTTGGGTAACTATATTATTTTACTAATTTTCATTATTATATTTTTTTTTCATCGTTAGGGCCCATGAGTGGAACAGCATTTTAGTTCCATCACGTTATTTAAATTTTACCATTATCTCTGACCATTCTCTGTCTAGATAACAAACTTTCCTCGACTGCTATCTTATATATTTTCTTACTTTGCCCTCTCTTTTCAAGAATAGGTAATTTCCGTTTTTTGGTTTTTATTTATTTATTTTCACTTTATGTTGAAATTACAGTCACTGTTATAACGAACAATTCACATACAGAATATGCGAAAATATAAAACCAATCGCTTCAATGAGGGGTATGTAAGAAAGGATTAGTCCGCACGCCCCTACATATTACCCGATATTTTTTTACTTGCCAAATTATTTTTAGCCTACTNGTAAGAAAGGATTAGTCCGCACGCCCCTACATATTACCCGATATTTTTTTACTTGCCAAATTATTTTTAGCCTACTTTTCTGTATGTGTGTATATGCCCGCGCTAAAAACTTTTGAACCCTATTATAGAATTTCACCAACTCAGTATCTAACACTTGAAGTTGACGGTAGGTCACTCGACTTAGATAGTTTTAGACCATGCCAGGAATTTATTTTCAAAATTACGGTCATTTCAACATTTATTGTATTAAGGTCATATGTCAGAAACTATTTAAACATTTTGTATACTGGCATTTTACCATGAAAGCATTAAACACAGACAGGTCTATACATACCTTTGTATCTACTATTTTGAAACGTAGCGCTACTTAAAATAAAATAAAGTTTTTGTGTCATATCTCGGAAAACCAGTCTACAAGTTCCAACCAAACTCAGCACACAAGTGGCGCTACAGTAGGCCACTTAAACATAAGAGTATTTCCTTCGACCCCGAATTACTTTCAAAATGATGGTAAAATATTTTAAGTTAATATGACATCNTAAACATAAGAGTATTTCCTTCGACCCCGAATTACTTTCAAAATGATGGTAAAATATTTTAAGTTAATATGACATATCCACTTAAACCGTTTCACCAATTTCAATAAAACTTTATTTAGAAGTATGCAGTATTTATATTACTAGCATCAAANATCCACTTAAACCGTTTCACCAATTTCAATAAAACTTTATTTAGAAGTATGCAGTATTTATATTACTAGCATCAAATGTGCATATAAACTCTTGCATGCACAATTTTGTAAGACAGTGACGAACGAAGAAATAATAACCCTTGCGACGTTAGAGCGGGCACGTTGTGTTTACTTACAGCCATCTATCTCTGCGCGGTGTAGTACTCTTTGCTCGGGTCGACTCCCCTCCCTGTTCTCCCTCCCTGCCTCCCCTTCCCCCTTCGTGCATCATAATTTTTTGATTGGCCGTGGTAGTTTATTTAAGGCCTTCCACGGCCCCGCTCTATCTTCTTTACGCCCTTCTGACGTCTGCTACGTTACGCCTGCTAGTTCTCCGTCTGCACCTGATGGCTTAGCAACACTTCACGTCGACCAGCAGAGGTCAACGCCGTTATCATGTTGTTGAGCTGGCGATTCTTCCTGTTACGTAACAGCGCGATGGGGCACTTAAAAAGGCGAGTCGTGGAAAACGTTAAAGTTTGCAGTAGGGTTTTTAAACGTCTTGGTAATTTGTGTGGTATAGTTGTGTGTCCCTTTTTAACGCGTCGTGTTCGTCTTTGTTCGCCGCCCAAGTTTAAATAACGTTTGGTGTTGCACTGTTTCCACGACTTCATCGTTAGGGAGCAAATATTTTTAAGTGTTGGTTGTCCGTTATTGTAGTTTTTATCGGTCGGAGCTGGGACGGGTCCCATACGACTGCCTCCCACCGTAATTGTTTTAAATATAATTTGAAAGGAAAAGGAGACTTTGATTAGCAATTCTCTGCTGCCCTCCTTTCTGTCAGTTTTTACAGTTAAATGGGTGCTAGGAAATATACTAAGTCAAGAAGGAATAGAACTGTTATAAGATTGTTGTTTGGTACAGTAAAATTTGGATCAATGTAATTTTAATTGCTTGTTGTCATGANAATAGAACTGTTATAAGATTGTTGTTTGGTACAGTAAAATTTGGATCAATGTAATTTTAATTGCTTGTTGTCATGAAACCAAGAAGCATTTTATTTAATGTAAATTTTTTCCTTTGGTGCTCCGAGAATAATGGTGCGTTTTATTGAACTATATTAGTTGTGTTAATAATTGATTACTGATTGCGATCTATAACTATCTACCGCTGTGATTTTTTTTGCTAGTCTTTTCATGGGTTTAGCCATTCAGTATTATTTGTATTTTTTCAAAATAAATAGTGTTTAAAACTTGTTCTCTGCATGTAGTTATTTGTGGACTGTCACAAATAATTTCTGCGCGACTCCGCGTCACGTCTGCCTTTGTTTGTTGCATGCAATGGCCGAGGTCGGTTTCCTGTATACGCTCAAGAAAGAATAATTGCTGGCGTATTTGGGTGACTTTGGGTTTGAAGCTGGCGAGTCCGCGACTGTGGCCGAGTTGCGTCGGCCCGCGGGGGACTTGTGACGTCAGCGGCGTGCAATGGCGGAGCCCTCTTAGCGCGCGGTCCCGGCGAGTGTCACCACACATCCACCCAAAGTCGATAAATTGTCCTTATTGGAAATACAGAACACTACTCCTTTAACATCCTTGGATCCCGTTAGCATTTTGCACTTTTTCATAGCAGTTAGTAAACTCGCAAATTTATGTTTATGTCCTGGAGAAACTCTCTTAAAAGCCATCGCTATGAAGTGTGAGGGTTTTACATCTCAGCTTCTCCGAGAAGAAATCACGTCACTTGAGGGAGGTACATTCGCAGGTTCTAAGCGTAGGGTGTTAGAGGCCTTGTTTCCCCCTCGCGTGAAGCGTAATTGTGAACGCGATTTCGTGTACAGATATCAAAGATCGGTCGAACCGATGTATGAATTCGTGGATTCAATATGTGCCTACCACGATGCTCTGTGTTTGCAAATGAGTGAACGAGAAATGGTTCATGTAATTTTAGATGATTTTTCTCCGCATATCCGTGCTCATTGTACTTTGGTATCTGCAGCTCACATTTTTGCGAGTTACGTCAACTGGCTGTTGAAGTGCAAGGTCGTCTTGTTGCCTGTAGTGAACACCGTGCGTGTTTCCCTCCTACGGTGCAGACAGATTGTGGTAATAACTCCGGTAGCAGACTACGAGCGTGGTGGTGGGTGATTGACGAGTGCGCGAGGACCAGCGTGTAGTGTGCTATTTAAGCCCCCCCCCCCCAACACACAACTACACTCCTACATCCATTAGCAACTACTAAATACTATGACATTCTTGCAACGCAATTGTATGTATACATACCTTTATTTCATTACATGTTTGGCTGACTGTTACATGTTTGCCGAACTTAAATAGTTTAGAAATCACATCCTACTATGCTTATAACAGGGCGTAGGGCCCTAATTATCCTTATCGCATTGATTGCATCCAGGAATGATATATGTGATATAAATTTGACGGTCGTGGCTTTCGAGGATATGAAATGACAGGCACCTATGTTCATAAGTGGGGTTAACGCATAATTAGCCCTGCTGCCCTATTCTATGTTAAGAGCGATGTGTATAATTTAAATTTGATGACTATGGCTTCAGCAGATGGGAAATGGTTTTAAACTATAGTCAGTATGTTTATAAGAGAGGTTGTGGACTAATGAACCCTGCCACCAGTTCGATGTCGCGAACGATGTGTGTGATATGAATTTGGTGACTGTAGCTATGGTGTATGGGAAATAGCAGCCGACTATGCTTATACGAGGGCTTAAGATGTAACTGACCTTGTCGTACTACTCGCGTCTGAGGTGATGCCTAAGCTATGAATATGGTGACTATAGCTTCGGTGGATGGGAAATTGTGGCCAACTATGCTTACAGGAGGGCTTAAGGCGTCCTTGGCCCCACCATCTTAATGCTACGCACTATCTGACACGAATGGTAGTTTTGTGGCGGCAATCCAAGAGGAAGGGGGACGAATGCAAGATGGTGGGGTGATTTACGTGTGCGCGATTAGCATAAGTGCGATTAGTATTTGTACAATTAGCATACACGTGTGTGTGATTTGTATAGGTGTCCTTAGCATATGCGTACTCGGCATAGGTCGTAACAAGGTAGTGCATGAGGTTGCATGGCAGNCGGCATAGGTCGTAACAAGGTAGTGCATGAGGTTGCATGGCAGGGCAATGAACTCTATTCTTGAGACAAAATGGATGGTGCTGGAATGGAATGACAGAGCGTGAAGTGCTTGTAAATGATTGCGCAATCTGGTTGGCATTTGCTCAATTTCCGCCAGATTCCGCTGGATTGTGCAAAACACATTTTTTGCGGCAAATCTGAGGGAAAAGAAAAATTTTGAGGGATAAAGGAAAATTCTAGGCATTTTTAAAGGGAAAATAAGCTATTTTTGAAAGGGTAAAAATGGAAATTTTGAGGTGAAGGTTAAAGGTCAAGGTCCATCCTACCGTCCTAAGCCCCAAGCTCCTACCCCAGAACTCTCATATATGTACTGATATACACACAAATATATAAATTGGACACTAAGCCATTATAAAAACAACCATCTTGGAAGAAAAAATTTAATGTATCTAACTATTGAATATTATTTAACAGAAAGAAAGGAATTTCTTAACAAATAACATTTTTATTCTTTTTAAATTTTTGAAGGTTTTACATTTTTAAAATAGCTTTTGGTAATTGGTTTTTGAGCTGGTTTCCTTTACAGAGAAGCCTTTCAGCAAATTTTTCAGTTTTATGAGATAACATGTAAATCATTCTGGCATTTTGTGTTGTGACCGTGGGTATTTTTGTTGAATTCAAATGTGGTGCTTTGATTAGCAGCACATAAAACTGATTTTCTTATATATTTCTCTCGTGTGATTCTGCCAGGTTAGATTTTCATAAATTTGTAGTCCTAAAAAATTGTACCCTTTTATAAAACTATTTTTTTTGTTGGCAATAGCTATAATGTCTTGCACTAATTTTGCGTTTCGCACCTGATAGAATAAATTAAATTATGATAGAAAGTTGTCGAGAAGTTTTCAATATTGAGTATTGATTTGTTGTTTCGACACCTGTTTTCGGTTTGAAGAAGTGTTTCAGTAATGTTATTTATTGGGTTTGACTTGTTTGTTTCTGTTATTAGAATATTTGTATCATCTGCAAACATTATCACTTCACCCTCTTTTATTGATAATGGAAAATCATTGATAAATAATTTAAATAAGAGTGAATCGAATATTGAGCCCTGAGGGACGGCTAATGCGATAAGGAGTGGATTTGATATTTTATCCTGGTGGTCACAGAAATGTACGGCTGTTACTTGTTTTCTATTTTGCAAGTAGGATTTTGGCATTTCTAGTGGTATAGGCCTAACTTAGTATTTNGTACGGCTGTTACTTGTTTTCTATTTTGCAAGTAGGATTTTGGCATTTCTAGTGGTATAGGCCTAACTTAGTATTTTTTTAGTTTATTTAGAAGTATTCTGTGGTCCACACAAACAAGTGCCTTTCTTAGGTCCGAAAATATGACAATAGCTTGTTTCTTTTTGTCTAAAGCACTTACTATTTTATCAATAATGCCGTAGGTTGCTTGTTCTGTTGATCTGCCTTTCATGAACCATATTGATTTTGTGCCAGTAGGTTATTATTTCTAAAAACTGATATAATTTGTTAGAAATAATCATTTTTAAATATTGGTCGGAATTTTGCTTATTAAGTCTACCTGGAAAGATAACATTTGATAGTTATTAAATACGTATAACATTTGAGTTTTATTTGGGTGACAACATTTATTTATAAAGAAAACAGGAATCATCTAAACCAGAAGATTTTTTTGTTGGAAGCTTTTTGACAACTTTTACGTCATTTTCATAATCAGGGTAAAAATAGTGATTTATTATTTGTTGTCATAAAACTGATTTGCTTTTGTGTGCACTGATATATTTACAGTTCTGTTCATGTAATTTAGCAGTTTAATTCGGGTGATTGTGAAAAAGTTATTAAATACATTTTATATAATTTTACTATCAATTATAAAACTGCCATTTACTCTTACTGTTACTCTTACATTGCACAAATTTTGTAAGTTTCAAATTTAAAAACGCATTTTTATATTTGAATGTAAATATTGTAAAACTCTTCGTTTGATAAGTCATTTTCCCCTTAGAATTAAAATAAAATTATATATTCTTTCGTTATTCACTTTTTAAAATATTTTAAGTGTCCCTACGGGCTTCCTCACGAGTCCAGCCGTGGCTTCCACCTCCTCTCGACGCACCTGTACAGACATGAGAAACATTGTCCAAAAACTACCGTGCGAGTGTATTTTTCAAAATGTACGAAACAATTTCCATTCATTGTGTTACAGAAATATATTCAAGATGAAAACCTAATGTCTAACAAGTAGCCGCAGCTTGCAGGAACACTCTTTCGGACAAAAATGCCATCTATATTCAGTTCTCTGAACTAGGTGAAATTGTTTCAACGATATCGTCTTTTTGCAGAGGAAGTGCTACAACAATGCCATCTGTTATCACAGGTGTAAATATACCAGAGAAATCAGCTATATTTGTTCCTTTAAGGTATTTTAAAGAAACGTTCTGAAATAAATAATAAGTTTCTACAGTCATCTGGTTTAAAGTCACTTGGCCTAAAATTATTTAGTCCACAGTCACTTGGCCTAAAATTATATAGCCCAAAGTCACTTGGTCTAAAATTATTTAGCCTAGTCACTTGGTCTAATTTTAGGCCAAATGGCGGGTACCCGGCGCGCAGTTACGACTCCAGCAGTAAATAATAAAAGTTGATTCATTGCGCCTGCAGTGTGAACAAATGAACGAGCAAACAAACGAGCATGAGGGGAGAAATAGATGACGCGGGGGTCACGGGAAGAGAGACACCGCTGAGAGAGAGAGAAAGAGAGAGAAAACGAATCTCCGGCTATTGATTTATCAGCAATACGTGACGCGGCAGGCACGCTGGGTAACTGGGAGAAATGTGGCCTAGAATCCACGCATCGTAGCGGGCTACTCCAAACATACGTTTACGCGCATCAGTTGGTGTACTTTCCTCGCTTCCGAAGAACGAAACGGTATACGGGTCATAGCACGAGGGCTGTGCGATACTACGATGTATCGATCACGAAACAATATTTCCGAAGTATAGAAACTATGATACTAGTCCAATAGTGTAGGGTAATACATACATATCATATCGCGTTATTAGCGACATGAATGTTGGCGAATTGAGATATTACTGATATGCGATATATCGCGGTCGATTTTCAATACTCGGGGAGCGATATATCGCACCGATACCGATATGGTCAACATGTTTCGAAGCGAAATTGAAAAGTAGACGTCGCACAGACCTACGCACCGCACCATCCAATTATGAGCAAGATGAAATATATCACAACGTGACGTAAAAGCCCATAAATGCACTGCCAAAAACCACCAAGTTCTCGATAGTTAAATGAAAAATACAAATATGGTTACCCACAACATATTACCTACGAAAATGTCTTACATTTCGCTTCGCAAAGGACATCTGCAATCGTTTAAAGAGTTTTTTTTTTGTGTTTACAGAACGGCGAAGTCAAATTATGCGGTTTGAGGTTTGTAAACGAAATGAAGGTTACCATTCCTGTCTCATGGTAAAGACATCAATACTAACATTTTTTGGCATCACTCCACGGACTGCAGGGATATAAGAATAAAGTTTTATCATGACTGGGTTGTTACATGGAAAAACAGTGCTTTTAAAATTATATTACACTACACTAGTGCCATCTATTCCCGAGCTGAAGTAATAAGTATTAACTTCTTCAAATTTAACAAAGGACACAGAAGGCACAGTGTAAGGTTTGTATTCCCGATTGATTCTGTAGCCCCCAATTACCCGCACGTGGGGTGACAATACGTTCCCAAGACACTAGGAGAACAGACGCTCCTCTCGATATATGTAGCACCAACACTTCCAGGCTTAAAAGGCAAGCTCACGCACTTCTGCTGCGAGACGGAGGCTTCGGCAACCGTGCACACCGACCATCCACCACTGCGATCCGGGCTCGATTCCCAGAAGGACCAGCGTCGGGATTTTTTGCACGCTGGAAACGTGGCATTTATAGGCATTTGTGCAGCTCTTCTCGAAATATCCAGTAGGAGACAGTGATAAATGAGATGAGATGAAACAGTGGGAATAAAGCAAGATATAACGGAACAACATACTGGGCACCGCAATAACGAAGTAATAGNAACAACATACTGGGCACCGCAATAACGAAGTAATAGTCAGAAATCGGAAGAAGGAAAACGTGATGAACGTTGGCGACGGGCCGTGGGCTTTCTCGGAGCACTTACGCTTTCGCTACTGCAGTCCGTCGCCCTCCATTCCCACATCATTTATTTCCGTCCTTTCTTCGCTTTCAAAACTAGATTGCACCAGAATAGTAAGNCGTCGCCCTCCATTCCCACATCATTTATTTCCGTCCTTTCTTCGCTTTCAAAACTAGATTGCACCAGAATAGTAAGGTATATTCCCGATCTGAAGTACCTACTAGGTAGACTAACTGGTAGGATTAATATCCCCCTCTCTTTGTTACCTGTTNGTATATTCCCGATCTGAAGTACCTACTAGGTAGACTAACTGGTAGGATTAATATCCCCCTCTCTTTGTTACCTGTTATGTTTTTCTTAAAGTCATTAAAGACAACGGATAAACTAAAATCAAATTATGAATATAAATGACTAGAACACTTACCGACTAGCGGCATCGTCCGGCACGATTCCCACATGCGAAAATCCGGGAACGACCCCGCCGGGAATCGAACTAGATTCGCCTACGTGAGAGGCGAGTAGTAATATTTTGAAATTATATTGAAAAGTTCATATCACCGTCTTAAACTAAGTTTCTAGTTCCCACTACTGTCTATATTTTCTACGAGCGCTGCGCCAATAGTACTTTGGTCATGCGATTGTGGTCCTTCCGCACCAGCCCCTCTAGCAGCCGCGAAGCCAGAAAGCGGGTTTGCTTCTCTTTCTCACTATCATGACACGCCTGCCAACCTTGGTTGGGGTCATACACTAAAGACGAGGTAGACCGCTTACTCGTCTTCTACGCACGTACGCAACATTGACCTATCACAAAGGAACACAGCTGTCATAGTCACATTACTAACAGTGAACAACGTGTTTGTTTATATTAATTTTCAAAATACAAGCACTTCTATATGAATAAAATAGTTTAACCGATTTAATCAAAATTGCATTACAAATGGGCCAGAGGACGTATAAAAATATCTCAAAGCACGTGTTTACTAATCAGTGTTCTAACCTCAAAACCAATCTCTGCCGTTTTCGCTAGTCGTGTTGGGAAGATCAATGCAACTAAAAAATTTCGCCACTAGGTAAACGCTAGTGTAGCGAGCGTAACAGATTATTCTCTATTTTCGAAGTTGAAAAAACAGGTTAATTGCAATAAATACAAATCTAATTTTTTTCTATGCAAAACTTTCCCATAAGAAAACTCGTTTCGTTCAAACCTGAGTAGTATTAGCCTTAAGCCCGCCGCACACGGAACGATTTTCCTTACGATATCGCATGTGCGGAGTCTTGCTTGCTGCTGAACGTCCTGATCTACTGGAAATATCGATGCCTACGTGTAGTTTTACTGGCTAGTCTACTATTTTTCCGGTAATTGTAATGGTGCTATTTTCTCTACGTGTTGCTTTGCTAGTTTCCATCTCAGCCAATGACNTACTATTTTTCCGGTAATTGTAATGGTGCTATTTTCTCTACGTGTTGCTTTGCTAGTTTCCATCTCAGCCAATGACGGCAAGGAAACGTGTCACGTGACTATTTCCATGGCAACATGATAGTTTTGGCAGTGTAATAAATACATAGAAGAAACATGTTCATATACAATTTTGATGTTATAAGTGTGATTTCCCGAATTCTTCAAAAAACATTGCCAATACACGCCTGTTTTCGTTCATTCTGACTAACCATTCTAATGTTCACAGTTGTTTATTCCATCTACAATTTTTACCTCCATAATCCAAGACTCAAATACGTGTAATTACAGCAATCTTTCTTCGCTGNTACTATTTTTCCGGTAATTGTAATGGTGCTATTTTCTCTACGTGTTGCTTTGCTAGTTTCCATCTCAGCCAATGAAGGCAAGGAAACGTGTCACGTGACTATTTCCATGGCAACATGATAGTTTTGGCAGTGTTAATAAATACATAGAAGAAACATGTTCATATACAATTTTGATGTTATAAGTGTGATTTCCCGAATTCTTCAAAAAACATTGCCAATACACGCCTGTTTTCGTTCATTCTGACTAACCATTCTAATGTTCACAGTCGTTTATTCCATCTACAATTTTTACCTCCATAATCCAAGACTCAAATACGTGTAATTACAGCAATCTTTCTTCGCTGNGTTTATTCCATCTACAATTTTTACCTCCATAATCCAAGACTCAAATACGTGTAATTACAGCAATCTTTCTTCGCTGTACAGAGTTCATTGTTTATTATTCTCTCCAGCTGGTAAAAAATTGTCATGGCTGTCGGCGTTACTAGTTGACAAGAATAGCTCGCATGGGAACCCATAACGTGTGCGGCAAATCCAGTGACGGACCCCGCGAGTAACCAAGTTGCATAGCTCTCTGCCTAGCTTTCAAAATAATATCTTAGCGAAACTCGCATGAAAAATCGTGCCGTGTGCGCCGGGCTTTGGTTGCGCGCAGCCGGCGAGATCGGCCTACCTCATATTTAGCGTATGGTCGGGGATATAAGTCCGGGATCGCAGGCAGGACCGCGCCGGGGGGCGAGGGCGGACCCCTGCTGCCTTCGGCGTCCCGACGCGCTCCTCCGAGTGTGAAGACAGAGAGACACTCCATTACACGGTCTGCCGCACAATGCCGGGCCTAAATAACGGCCAGCGCCGCCACGGCCCTTGCGTTAACGCAGGCGCTTTTCTTCAACCAGATCTGTCCACGTCCACCTGCACTGCGTCCCACATCGCCGTGGCTAGCTGACATAACTATCTTGTAAGCTGTCCACGGTTAACTCCGCAGTTTTGAAAACCCTGCTTAAGATCTACTTGTACGCACGCTTTGTATTCTTCCACCATATGTACAATTAACATTGCCACGGACCTGTTCACTTTATACATGCGTTGGTCGAGTACAACTGTGAAATTATTAGAAAAATAAATATTTTACAGATTTGCTCATTCTTACATTTATATGCATTACAAAAAACAGGAAGCAAATTATATAATTTCAGTAATCACAAATGTTTACCTAGCACATTTAATGTAACGTTAAGTTATGGAACTACTTTCCTTCCATCGTTACCAACTTTACTGGGCGCATGCCAGTGAGCGTGCCCATTAAAATATCTGCAGTTAGGGGCAGCGGAATTTTTCAAAGGTTGATTTCAGAAGTGCTTATTTAAACGTGAACAGCCTATAGGCTGTTCACGTTAGCCTATAGGTTTTAAGGGAAGTGGTCATGTCCCCTGCGACGACCATCCCCTCCTTCCCCGCCCACCTTTTGGATTTTTCCCTGTCGCGAGACACGCNGTGGTCATGTCCCCTGCGACGACCATCCCCTCCTTCCCCGCCCACCTTTTGGATTTTTCCCTGTCGCGAGACACGTCACGTGGGGGTTTCAAGTGAATATTTCCGCGTTAGCGGGCAATACTTTATTTGAGATACGGAAATGAAATAAAAGTAACGAAATGGATACTTGGCATGTATAGCTTAAATCGACATATATAAAAGAGATATATCGCTTGACACCCAAATTAGCGCGTTAACACACGGAATCGCGAGATGTACTGACCGGAAATTATCTCCCACGTCGAAAATANCCACGTGGGGGTTTCAAGTGAATATTTCCGCGTTAGCGGGCAATACTTTATTTGAGATACGGAAATGAAATAAAAGTAACGAAATGGATACTTGGCATGTATAGCTTAAATCGACATATATAAAAAATATATATCGCTTGACACCCAAATTAGCGCGTTAACACACGGAATCGCGAGATGTACTGACCGGAAATTATCTCCCACGTCGAAAATAGCCTCCAGTCGCCGCGGAACCCCACCCGCGCCCCGCGTATGCGCGGCGCCAACTTGAAAGGTCGTGCCCGCATCGTAGTATTACACCCGAACGAACAAGGCCACAATTATTTAAGTAGTGTTATTAGTGCCGAAGTTATAAGAGTTTGAGTGGAACACCCTGCAAACGTTACATCGCCGTTTCCATCCTGGTACACTCAATGTGACGGTCTGATTTTAAATACGTATTCACGTCAAAAAGGTATACCGAGAAAAAGATTCTGTTGAATCAAACAAAATTTGTTTGGTGCAACCAAATTGATAGATTGCACAGGGGCAATGGAATATTTTGTTGTTATTCGGTTGCCAAGATCTGGTTGGTGCAACCAACGATTTGTTTGGCTCTAATTATATTAAATAGTTTCTGTATATACAAAAAATTAAAAATTGAAAGCCCGACTGAGATTCGAACCAAGAACATCTCCGCCTGAGCGCTATGCCTTAGTAATCTCAGCTAAAGTGACTTCCGAAAGAATGAAAACGTTTTTAAATGCATTTAGTTCAACTAATGAAAAATGCGTGTAAATAAATACTAGAAGTTACGGATTTACTTTTTTGTTTCCTCTTAAACTGGTTTTGTTAGGATGCTTATACCATTNTTTGTTTCCTCTTAAACTGGTTTTGTTAGGATGCTTATACCATTATTAAGAATCAATAAATGAGATTACAAACACTGTTACTATCTTAATTGTCACAAAAAAATGCAAACAAACTCACGAACTGTATTTTCGAACAAAGGATATCAAATGGGTGCCAAACAAATATACACAGTTGATTCAACAAAATATTTTGTTGACTGTCTAATGTATTTTGACCCAACACAGATGTTTTGTTTATTCAAACATGTATTTTGTTAGATGAACAAAATTAATTTGATTTCTTTTCAAATTATGTTTACTCAACAAAATATTTTGTTGAGAACACTAAATATATTTTTGGCCGCATACAAACAAATATTTTGTTCGCCTTTATCACCGTGTAGAGGGGAGGGAATTTACACGATGAAATGGCATTCATTCGTATATAAATACATGCCATTTTTATGACGACTTGACAGAAACAATATTGTTACAAAGCTGTGATTTCCGAGGGGACAGTGGCGTTATGTTCCTGACATACTTTGTGTATTTATAACTGCATAATTTTCTAACCGCCTTCTCNTCCGAGGGGACAGTGGCGTTATGTTCCTGACATACTTTGTGTATTTATAACTGCATAATTTTCTAACCGCCTTCTCGTAAATCTTTTGTTGTCCCTCTATAATAAAGCCTATCTTTCATGAATTCCTGCCCAATCAGTTATTCAACGTGTTAAGGCTGTATGGTGTTTGTTAGTTTTTTCTTTGACATTTTCTCACCATAGAATAAATAGATCAGGTGTAAACTCGCCAGCAAAATATTTTGTTTACAGTAACCACCTTCTTGCGGCAATATTCTGTAATTATATTTCTATCACGTTTATATTAAAATTGTTATTCACTATTTGACATGGAATCTTTGTTGGAATTTCTCAGGTTATGCACCATAGTGTTACTGTAATTTGTTTTCCGTTTATCGTAATTTGTTGCAAAAGGTAAAACGTAACGTATTGGGTGACTAAGTGCTATTTAATAAATACTAAAATTATTTGCGCACGAGAATAAAATTATCGTTCGCCTTGTTGAACGATGATCGACCTCTCGATCATCGAATTGTCTGGAGTGTATATACGCACCAGTGAAATATACGCGTGTCTTTTTTTTCTTGGAATTCGCTGAATTCGCATCCTTCGTCTTTTTCAAGAATTCATTTTCGCATGTAAAAATTTCCAGAATCCTAGCAGCTAGCCATTGTGATATTTCATTGAAAAATCGGCTGGATATTTCGTTGAAATGTCTGCTGGCATGCCGTGGTGTGATTTCACAGTAGCTCCTAAAATCATTATACGTAAAATAAATAAAGAAAGAACTGATTTAAAAATATTAATAAATTATATACATGCACAAAATGCAGTATCTTTTTCCTTTGCTTTTATTTTTAAAATACTTGTGTCTTATCTGGGGTGATTAAATTTTTAAAACGATAACTGTTCTCTGGAAAAGTGAATTTTTATATANTATCACGTTTATATTAAAATTGTTATTCACTATTTGACATGGAATCTTTGTTGGAATTTCTCAGGTTATGCACCATAGTGTTACTGTAATTTGTTTTCCGTTTATCGTAATTTGTTGCAAAAGGTAAAACGTAACGTATTGGGTGACTAAGTGCTATTTAATAAATACTAAAATTATTTGCGCACGAGAATAAAATTATCGTTCGCCTTGTTGAACGATGATCGACCTCTCGATCATCGAATTGTCTGGAGTGTATATACGCACCAGTGAAATATACGCGTGTCTTTTTTTTCTTGGAATTCGCTGAATTCGCATCCTTCGTCTTTTTCAAGAATTCATTTTCGCATGTAAAAATTTCCAGAATCCTAGCAGCTAGCCATTGTGATATTTCATTGAAAAATCGGCTGGATATTTCGTTGAAATGTCTGCTGGCATGCCGTGGTGTGATTTCACAGTAGCTCCTAAAATCATTATACGTAAAATAAATAAAGAAAGAACTGATTTAAAAATATTAATAAATTATATACATGCACAAAATGCAGTATCTTTTTCCTTTGCTTTTATTTTTAAAATACTTGTGTCTTATCTGGGGTGATTAAATTTTTAAAACGATAACTGTTCTCTGGAAAAGTGAATTTTTATATACTGCGGAAACCATAAGCTTTAGATTGACNAAGTATTTTTTTCCTTTGCTTTTATGTTTTAAATACTTGTGTCTTATCTGGGGTGATTAAATTTTTAAAACGATAACTGTTCTCTGGAAAAGTGAATTTTTATATACTGCGGAAACCCTAAGCTTTAGATTGACTTCTCGAGAAACCTCTTACCAAATTTTTTTTTACATACTGTAAGGGAACCAGAAAAATTGTAAGGTGAAGCTTTGGCTTCTAGAGTAGCCTCTTAAGAAATACACGTAACAACCATAGGTCCACGTGGAGCCCCGTCCGTCTCGTCAAACTAGTCGTGGCCAGCTGCACCAGTGTCAGCATAATTACGCATTTCCAAGTCAAAATGAGAAGATCATTGCACAATCTTTGTTTTCGGCGAAAGCATAGCTAAAGTGTAATGAATTTATAATCATTTTGTAAAGTGATTATCGCAGGTATTAACACAGTCTGGTGCCCTGCCGAAGCAGGGATATACGTAACTTGGTCAGCTGATGGTCCATATTCAACAACAGCATAATTTGTTAAACAATCTGGTTCTTCCTTCTTTCTCCTCCGAAAGATAGGTTTTTGACATGCAGTACATTGGTGTCTCAATTCTCCTCCTGTAAATTTTTTTATGGATTGCGCTGGGGCGCTGTGTTCCCAAGCCAAACCTNCCCTGCCGAAGCAGGGATATACGTAACTTGGTCAGCTGATGGTCCATATTCAACAACAGCATAATTTGTTAAACATTCTGGTTCTTCCTTCTTTCTCCTCCGAAAGATAGGTTTGTGACATGCAGAACATTGGTGTCTCAATTCTCCTCCTGTAAATTTTTTTATGGATTGCGCTGGGGCGCTGTGTTCCCAAGCCAAACCTNACATTGGTGTCTCAATTCTCCTCCTGTAAATTTTTTTATGGATTGCGCTGGGGCGCTGTGTTCCCAAGCCAAACCTTTCTGAAATCTCAATCCAGCAATATCGCACTGATGTTGAAATGAGCCTACAACTAAATTATACAATAGAATACACTATTTCCCTGCGTACATCTGTGACATCAATCTCGTGAACTCCTTCCACCTCAGCTCCGACGCCTAGGCAATCACAAAAACCGCAGCGCTCATTCCCAAGGTTGCCTTGCACTCTCTCATGTCGCCGTCTCCGCGCTGCCAGTAACCACTCAGTCATCACTCACCGAACCCACAGGAACACACACTAGTCGCAGTCGTCCACACATTCTCAAAACTACCGCTGTTCGAGCTAGCGCGCCTTAGTCGACGGCAGTGGTGGCGCAACCAACCCCCACGCGAATGTGACGAGAGCTACTGGCGGGAAGGTATCTAAATCAAAAGATACGGTGTATTCACGGTTACTTGTAACTTTTCTGAAGCCCAGATAAGTCCTACTTCCAGCATGTTCCTCCGCCTCGTGCAGACAAAGTTTGACCGAGTCTAGAAAACTGCACCAAAGACACAGCGCACGCACCGCATTCGTGCGCACTCGGTGTGATAATATTTTTCACAAAAACTATTTCTTGGTAAGCATTACCAACACGTATATTTTCTGTCTGTTTTAATTCATTAAAATTGCGCATGAAATAATATAGGCACGTGTTCAAGTTAACCAAAAATAAGATACTTTTATGTTAACACAAGTATAAAAAGCTTGTGATTCATGGCGTATTTATGAAACAAGAAAATACGTCATACATTGGGTGATTTTTCAAAGGTCAAAAAAAGTGCGCACAAGAAAGCGTGAACAGAGTATAGGCGACGTGTCGAAAGGGCTGAAGGGGTTGTGGCAGTAGAAAGTGATGGTGGCGGACTCACCTCGTTGATGTGCTTGTAGGTCTTGATGAGGTCGACGCTGAGCTTGCGTAGCGGCGCGGCCATGGGGTCGCGGAAGTTGTGCGGGATGCGGGCCTGCATCGCCTGGATGTCGGAGGGCGTGCCCGACACCATGGAGGCGGCGAGCTGCTCCTCGGGGACGAGGCGGCCGTACAGCGGCCCATGGCGCTGCCTCGCGCCCGCCTCCGCCGCTGAAACAACGCCCGCCCCGCCCCTTCAGCACACGCCTCAACACCGATCAAGTATAAACCCTAGTACAGCCTGCCTGCTCACAGTTAACTCAACACTCCTGAAAGACAGACCTCCTTAAGATCTACTCTCATCTCCATTTTGTATCCTTCCTCAACATGTAACTATTACAGTAGCAGGGGCCTAGTGGCGTTATTCACGCGCCAGTCAACTGAACACGAGAAATGGTTGAGAACCTAAATATGTTAAAGCCATATTTCACGAGAATTTTTTGTTTCATTATCTTAAAAGATTTATATAAGCACCATATAAATGAAAATATTTGTAGTAATGATAATAGTTTTCAAATACATCGCCGAAAATTCAAACATTTCGGAATATAGGAACCTAAGTTTCTATACTCCTAATTAACATTGCTGTAGCATTTTGGCGGTGACATTAATGGAGCCCCAACCTGAGGAGAAGCTTGTGTGGCGGCAGGCCAGGAGGGTATAAACTTTTGAATAACTCCGCAGGGTATTGGACACATTATCCAATANAAGCTTGTGTGGCGGCAGGCCAGGAGGGTATAAACTTTTGAATAACTCCGCAGGGTATTGGACACATTATCCAATATTACTTATGTGTCCACAGATCTGTACTAAATGTATACCCTTTCGAACAACTTAAGCAAACTATGCTAATGATTTATTATATTGTTAACGTCGTTCGATCCTAGTAACATCGTCTTCTGTGACAATTTTTTAAAACTATTTGTCAATTTACTTTAAAAGAACAAGTATTGTATACAAAAAATTTTGTCTTCTAAGTATTTTTTAGTTGCAATGCCACGGAAATAAACTTAACGATACGTTAATTGTTATTGTAGTGAATAAAAACTCAANAAGCTTGTGTGGCGGCAGGCCAGGAGGGTATAAACTTTTGAATAACTCCGCAGGGTATTGGACACATTATCCAATTTTACTTATGTGTCCACAGATCTGTACTAAATGTATACCCTTTCGAACAACTTAAGCAAACTATGCTAATGATTTATTATATTGTTAACGTCGTTCGATCCTAGTAACATCGTCTTCTGTGACAATTTTTTAAAACTATTTGTCAATTTACTTGAAAAGAACAAGTATTGTATACAAAAAATTTTGTCTTCTGAGTATTTTTTAGTTGCAATGCCACGGAAATAAACTTAACGATACGTTAATTGTTATTGTAGTGAATAAAAACTCAANAGTATTTTTTAGTTGCAATGCCACGGAAATAAACTTAACGATACGTTAATTGTTATTGTAGTGAATAAAAACTCAAGTTTGTTGGGAACCAAAATAGAAATAAACGACCTCGTAATTGTAATAACATTTGATTATAACGATTATTTATTTATTCATACACGCATAAAATTCAGACAGGTTAACAATTTTCACTNGTAATAACATTTGATTATAACGATTATTTATTTATTCATACACGCATAAAATTCAGACAGGTTAACAATTTTCACTAAAAACAATGGGAAATATAAATACAATACTAAAAAATTAAGCAAACAACTTGGCACATGAATTATTACATATTTAANAAAAACAATGGGAAATATAAATACAATACTAAAAAATTAAGCAAACAACTTGGCACATGAATTATTACATATTTAACAAGACAGAACATAAAAAAACTAGACTAGGCCAAAGAAAAAAAAGAAAGTTATCTGGTGTTTACAAATTGAAAAAAGATACACTACACTAATTCTGTATACAAACAATACCCAAAATTAAATAAACAACTTAATATATAAATAATTAATAGGGCCACCTGCTCTTCACGAAAAGATTTGTACGCAGGATAGATATCAACATTTTACGTGCAACAAGCAGGTATCCTTTGGCTATTGGCCAGGTGTCTGTGTGAAAATACATTCTCTATTTGACTGGGCCCATCAGAATTAAGTTACTCTGGCAATGAACTTCCGTGATTGGCTGGCAGACACCTCAGGCACGCGAGGGTACAAATAATCCAACCATGAAATTGTTTCTGAACTAACGTGTTTTCTAGTACAACTAGCCGTGGATATTTTCGCGAAAAACCGGTGGCCTAAATGATTAGATACTAAATAATAATACAAAACATAAAGAAAATTCGATCTTTACCCGAATACGGGCAAATACAAAAAAAAAAAAAATTGAGTGCGCGTACTTATGTACGCGCGTTGGAAGTTATACTTCTTTNACTTATGTACGCGCGTTGGAAGTTATACTTCTTTGGCGTAACCACGGTTATGTTGGCAATGGGCCATACCCCTACCACATTCACTGCCGAATTTCGTTACAATGTGCGAGCGCAACTTTCGCTGCACACTACACGTTTACCCTCAACGCGCCAAAAGAAGTATAACTTCATAAAATCTAAGCTGTGCATTTTTCTTTCACACGGAACAAAAATCGTACTTTTCNTGGCGTAACCACGGTTATGTTGGCAATGGGCCATACCCCTACCACATTCACTGCCGAATTTCGTTACAATGTGCGCGCGCAACTTTCGCTGCACACTACACGTTTACCCTCAAAGCGCCAAAAGAAGTATAACTTCATAAAATCTAAGCTGTGCATTTTTCTTTCACACGGAACAAAAATCGTACTTTTCNGCGCCAAAAGAAGTATAACTTCATAAAATCTAAGCTGTGCATTTTTCTTTCACACGGAACAAAAATCGTACTTTTCTGGCAATTTTGGTAGGGTGTGTACTACTCTTAAATGAGTTATGCTATTGTACAGTCAGGTATATCGCTCCATTGGAAGGCATTTTACTTGTAATTTATAACTAAGCACAATATTCAAACGTGTCTTAAAATTCACTTGGTCATGAATAAAAAACCGGTTTATTCCTGCGATCCTTAAACCTCACTTAAGAAGACTAACTGTGTGAAAATTTGCAAACTTATCTATACGCTATTCACGGTAAAATGAGCACTTTTTAAGACCCTTTAAACAGGCATTAACCACTAATAAATATATTTTATTGCAGCCTGAGACGTCAACTGTTGAGAGCGGTGAAGTGTATACCAGTGGCGTGTGGTGAACTGTTGCAAGGTAAGCTGGCGTTAGCTGTGTGCCGTACCCTGTTGCTTGCTAGTTTACACTTCCGCCACTAAAACGTAGCTCGGCAGCTGACGTCACAGCTGCTCGCTTGTGATTGGTCGGAATGCATTCAGTTTCCCTTGACTGCACTGTGGTTACTGGCTCCTGCTGTGTGCAATCACCGGCTTACCTTGCAACACTTCACCACACGCCACTGGTGTATACACTTATCAGTCACATGGTAATGTTTATATTAAAAAGTGATGGAAAGAAATGGATTGGCTGAAAGTAAACTTTAGCAGGGCCTTAAATAATCACTTTACCATGAATAGCCTACAATGCCAAAGACTAAAAATCATGTCAGAATGAATTTAAAAAATTTTCTTCCACACGCGGGATTTTTTTACGCGAATGTAAAATGACAACAATCGCATTTCAGTAAGCAAATGACGCATTTCCAAACAAATGTATCATGTTTGGAAAATAAAATACTTGTTAAGTCACAAGTAACTTTGCCAGTTAACATTTGTGCTATCTGAGATAAAAAAAAATACCATTGAATGCCCTAACATAAGATTTAATCAAAAATGCAAAACATTTTACGAAAAAGATATATACAAGCAGGAAAGAAATATTTTCGAACAAAGTTTTTTCAATCCTCCCACTACCGCAAGTTTTCATATTTTGTAGAGAAAATTCCAAAATTACCAGAATTTTTTTCTGAAGTTGTAAGCTGTGTCGAAAAATACACGTAAAATAGCNTGTAGAGAAAATTCCAAAATTACCAGAATTTTTTTCTGAAGTTGTAAGCTGTGTCGAAAAATACACGTAAAATAGAAGGCGCTATTAAGATAATTCTACAATAAACGTTACATTAAATCTAAAAACGAAGATACATTTTTAAGTGGCCGCACTTTCAATTCCTTTAAAAAGTTTTGTTGGGTTGTAAAAGATAATAATTTAGTTCTTTTTGTGTTATACAAAGAAAATCCACAATATTATAAAAAAAATAATGTAGCAGCGGGGACCAAAAGACTTTTCTTATATCTTCAAGATATGTACAAATTTTAACAAAAATNAAAAAAAATAATGTAGCAGCGGGGACCAAAAGACTTTTCTTATATCTTCAAGATATGTACAAATTTTAACAAAAATTAAGGTACAGTCATACATTAAACATATGGAAACACTTCCCATACTTCAAACAATTATAAAACAAATAACTTTTGTACATTACATGCATGTCTCGAGGTAGCTCATGACGTTACTATTTCCCAAAATGAATTGTTTAACTTTTGCAGGTGAGAGACTTCAATTGTGTAAAATAAATAATAATAGTATAACCGAGATTTTGAATTTTAGTTATCCAAAAACTGTTTTATTAACTGGAAATAAGATTACAAGTAATATGTGCATGTTAAGAAGTACACATTTGAAAGATAAATAATATACTAAATCTTGTGGTAGTCAACGACCCAACGGAGCAACATTTTCGCCGCAGTTGGTAAAGGTGGGAATTTCTTCTACGGATTAAGATTCTCACGCAAGCTGTTCGCGGTTGAGTACTTTTGAAAGTCCGTGCTCAAAATCTGCTTTCCCGCCTATTTTTTTTTTATCTTCCACCTTATGTTACTGGCAAATGTTCACAATTTCAAATATCACACACACACACACAAGTTTGCTTGACGAAATAAAATTCTGTTTGTATAGGAGCAATTAAATATATAGTTGTCGAAAGAAAATTATGCTGTTGTTCTTATTTGATTGCCACAAAATGTAAGATTTGCTTGGTGAAACTAAGTATTTGTATGGCTCTATGTACAGCTTCGTAGAAAAAAAAAAGCGTCGGAACACTATACCTTAGCAATACCAGCTCAAGTGACTACTGATGAAATAGGAATGTTTTTTAAATACATACATTTAAAATACAGGACAACGTCCGTAAACAAATATTTCAAGTTTAAAAGCTTTACTTTTTAGTCTCCTGTTGAACTTGTTTCATTAGGATTCACTATTAAGCATCAATAAATGCACTGACACTATCAGAGTCGTCACAAAAATTACAAACAAACTCTCGAGCTGTATTTTCGAACGGTGGCAGTGACATGGGCGGCCGCGCAAACGTCTACAGTTGATTCAACTAAATATTTTGTTGGAGGTACTAAATATATGCTTGGCCATACAGAAACAAGTATTTTGTTGCCAGGAACAAACTTTTCTCTCAGTGCACAACGTTTGAGTCATTGCTACCAACTTAAACGGGGACTTCGCAGTAAGTGTAGTTAAAATTTATGGAATTATAAATTTTTCCAAAGGTAGGTTTTAAAAATGTTTAATTATCCGCCATCAACTTTACGCGGCTGGAAGTCCATATTTCACTATGGAATAAAGGGTTATATAGGAAGTGGGACGTTTGGGTTTTATGTGAAGAACAGCACCAAATTTGAAGCCATCGCCGACAGATGCCCGTGTTTTCCTTTCTTAATGTGATTGGATGGGTTGAAGCTATACAAGAAGAAAAAGTTTATATGGTTGCACTTTTTTTCTCAAATGCTGTATTAGGTACTCTTATCTCTCGCAATCAGCTCATAAATATCTCTGCCGGTTTTAATTAGAAAACACTCGCCATAATCATTTCAAGCGAACGTAGGTCGTGATATTTTACGAGCGAGGGTAATAACTAAATCTGTTGTTTCAGTCTGTGGTAGTGGAGAAACTACTGTAAATAGCGTCGTAAAATAAGAAAGAGAAAACAGATTCCGATAAAAAGACCAGAGTACCGCGACAGGACATGTACGTACGAAATTCTATCAGAACTTTTCTATTTGTCAAAAAAAATCTTTCAGGGAAAAGAAAAGACAGTATAAAAACCACACAAAAAGAAAATCTATAAAAACTATTATAAATCGAAGTATTTCAAAAGGCCGTAAAAATGCAGTTTTTAAAATCATATTTTTGATTATTCGAAACACTACCCATTGTGGGAATTATACTTTCTCTCTCCCCAACACTTTCTTCAAAAAGTTTTGCGTAATTTTACGGTAAAGTGCTATTAAAAATTCCCCAGAACGCTCCATAAAATTACGGACACTTTACTTCCTAAACAACGGACAATCCGTAAATTTTACAGAACTTTTCTTGAAATCACGGAACATATGCGTAAATAAGTATTTATTTACTTCCAGTTAAAAATATAAAGAAAAATTTCGAATTTCTTTAAGCGGAAGCTTAAATGCGTATAAAAATAAAATTTACCAAATATATTAAATATACTTTTTTTGGAACGAGATTTGAACATGAATTGAAACTTTTGGAGTTTATGACTTATCACTCACCCTCCCCTCCACCTATTCATGACAATGACAGGAATAAATACAGCATTACTAGAAGTTAATACTTGTTACAAGTGCCTAATGGTACTTTTTTATGTTTGATGGAACTTGTCTAAGTGGCGTGGATATATTAACTACCGCAGAAGCTATAATTTTCTGGTTACTGTGGCCAAGAAGACTTCGTGTAGACTAGGCAATGTTCGTCCCCGAAACCCAAAGTTACAGGAAAATACTTTGTATTTGCTCAGTTGCGTTTCTNGTGTAGACTAGGCAATGTTCGTCCCCGAAACCCAAAGTTACAGGAAAATACTTTGTATTTGCTCAGTTGCGTTTCTTCATTGCGGTTCGCACTCCCGTATACCAATTGCACATTTACTCGTAAAACTTCCTGTGAATATACGGACATTTTTAACAGTGTGTAGTGCTTGCACTTCCAGGCAGCCTCCTCGTCTCAAGAAACGAACTGAACAGACTCGNGGACATTTTTAACAGTGTGTAGTGCTTGCACTTCCAGGCAGCCTCCTCGTCTCAAGAAACGAACTGAACAGACTCGATTTCCCCATTAATAAAGCACTGGAAATGCCAGCTAAAGGAACTGCAAACCGAGAGCTATAGTCTGTTCGCAATATCGTCACACTTTCTGAATAAAACTTTGAAAAATCACCCCACGTAGACGTGTTTGGTTGTTTCCTAATTATGCCATGCATAACAAGCGTCTTATATTCTATTAAAATGAACTTTTACTTATATGTTATCAATGTCATTTTTTATTTTATAATTAATAACAATAAACCAGATAGAAAACAGGTGTACTGGTAATGTTTAGAAATAAATAATTCTGATGCAAGTATTATTAAACTGAGTGTGCACGAATGCGGTGTGTGGTATCTTTGGTTTAATTTCCTAGACATGGTTAAGCTCTGAATACGTCAGGCGGAGGAATATCCTGTACGTATAACTTTAACAGGGCTTCAGAAAAGTTGAAGTAATATTTAATGGACTATACCACGTCATTTTTCCTGCTCTGTCGATCCCAATACTTCTCTGGCGAGGACTTGTGGGATGACTAGTCCTTTGCGAGAATCGTAATTGTGGAGACATTCATCAAGCGCCTCTCCAGAAGCTGTTATCGTCCCTAGTCGTGCTCTGGTCCGCAGTTGCGCGACGCGATGGACGGCCAACTGTCCCCCCACCCTTCCTTTTCCAGTAAAGTTCAAATAAAAATCTAGAGACCGCCAGACCCTCGAGTTGTATAGTCCCGTCGCTGGTGATGAAAACATCTCCAAGCGGCTGGGGCTGCGGTGTCTGTGCGGTTAGACTACTAGCCTCTCACCAAGGGGAACCGGGTTCAATCCCTGTCCGGGTAACTCTGAGATTTTAGCAAGTGGGAATAGTGCCTGATGATCAGCGGGTTTTCTCGGGGATATCCCGTTTCCCCCGCCCTTGCATTCCGGCGCTGCTCCATTCTCACCTAATTTCACCCTCATCGGCTCTCATGACCTCGTTGTTAAGAGCCGTCCAAATCACTCAACTCAACAATCTCCGCGCGGCGCAAGTCACTAAAGCCGTTACAAAATTGAAGACTTTAGCATTTGACTTTCCATTTACATCTCGACATGTTGCAAGGCGATTTTTATTTCGGTATACAGAACCAAGTTCGTTATAATACAGCCTTGTCTAAATAAAAGAAATGACTTGTTACGTAGAGAAAAAAAACGACGCATGAATTCATACTTACGAATAAAGAAAATAAGCTACCTAGTATTTTGTTTTAAATAAACTTTTAATATAAAATCCACAATTTATTTTAAAAACTGGTAAAACACATTCCTGGATGAAATAAGTATAATGAATTACATAGGCCTACTAAAATTCATATTTTGACGAAGAGCCAAAGATGATTTCAAACTGTCTGAATGTCGACTTTACGACTGCACTGTGTGTCGGTGAGTTAGCACAAGAAACGGAAATGTATAGTCCTTTAAGTTACCAACGCGAGACGTTGGCAACATGAGCTTTACGTCTGACGCCACCGCAGCCGAGGACACAACGGGCGTGCGAAAAAAATCTGCCAACATGCCGCGAGCAAATTGCCAAAGAATTGACTTCCCTGTTTCCTCGACTCCAAAGAGGGTTTACAACACATGCGCGCAGCAAGAAAGAACAGGGATAGTGAACAAAAAGGTGGACACTAAGGAGCATATTAACTAGAATACGAGAAATTATGACCCATGCACACGGTGCTAGTGTTCTTTGAGCAAAAACGTTTGTCAGTAACGTCTGAGGTTTTCATATGAAGGCTATATGAAAGTTAACAGAGGGAGGGGGAGGGGGAGGGGAGAGGCACTTGACCACTATTGGAAGGTTTTTTTCTATTAAATGTGAGATATCAATTACAAACAATCCTTTATAAGTGAAGTAATTTTCACGGCAGATAAATTGCTTCTTAGCGACGTGACTTTAAAATGCAACTCCCTGGTGGGAAACGTATTCTTTGGTGACACCCATTACACAATAGTCCAGTTTCCCCCGACTCCCCAGCAGTTACTGGTTCTTGCTGTTGGCACAGAGAGGAAGGGATACCAGATATCCAGTTTTACCCAGAACGATTCCGTATTTGAACATATAGTCCCACGTGCTGTTCCTGTCTGGTACAGTACGATATATGTTTTTTTAGTTATTTTCAGTGCATATATATTTTTAAAGTTTGGTACACATAACGTATCGGTTAAGCGCATATTTTAACCTTTATTAAATTCACGTGTTTCAAATTGCAATGACCAAAACACGTATTCAATTTTCCTTTCCAGAATACTTGGTAACCCTCCGGACGAAAGGGTAGCGAGCACCAGAGGACCTCGCAATAGCCCACCAGCCGCAGAAGCAGATCCGCACTCTATGTTTGAGAGGGTGGGGATCNATCTCTGTTTGAGAGGGTGGGGATCGAGGGTCACTTCCCAATTGCAAAATTAATTCTAATCCAATGACAAGAGCAATACAAACGCAAATGGGTTGGAAGTCTATTATGACTCAAATGATAACGCGAATTTTGCACGTCTACCAATTGGACAGATGCAATTCTAGACGTTCGTTTTGAGGGATGAGAAAAAAAAAGGGGGGGGGGGCACTATTTCATCATTATTTTAGGAAATAGTATTAAATGAATAAAATAAAATCACAATTATTTTTAACAATCATGAAATATTTCGTCTCAGTAATATTTTGTTTCATTCACAGGACAGTTTATGTAAATGTGATGGTTAAGCTGATGTGGGAGGGGAAGGGGGCGGAAGTCCTGTCTCCCGCAACCTCCCTTCTGGATCCGCTACTAAAGACGACAGTGGTGTTCCAAGTTGGCCGATCGTGCGTGGTGCTGGCTGTCCGGCCGGGGACTCACGCACCGGCCCCGCCGGAGGAAGCGGCCAATTGAACGCAATTCAAAGCGGCAGCGGCCATCGGACACGCTGCACGTGGAGTCCACACCCCGTCGACCATCGACCATCGACCGGCCGCAAGGGAAGTGACCATAGACTCGAGTTCGCTACGCACGCCACCGTTTTGCCGCTTCTGTAGTGCACTCATTGTAAATAATAACTAACATGATGTTTTTGATTAATCGCGTGGGCACCACCCGCTGTGTTGTTACCCGACACGTCGGACAGCTACTACCGCCCAATTATGCGTTTCCATTTCACGACATATTTATCCACCAAGCTAGACTCCACATACCTGTGCATATTCCAAAACTAGTCACGTATTCATTCCAACCTCCCGTGGCGCAGTCGGTTGGTGCGCCGCCGGTCTGGGCTGTGGGAGGTTCTGGATTCGAATCCCAGGCAAGGCATGGTTAATTTAAGTAAGGTTATAAGTTAGTTTGTAAGCCGCCCCCTGATAAGTCTTCAGGCATAACAGCGAGGGACGTTAATAAGCTCAACACAATACTTATTCATTGGCTACCGCTCCAAAGTTGAATCGACGATGAAAGAAACACTGAACAATTCTAAGTCTTAGTATGCCAAAGTCGAAATAATCCGACATCAGATTGTCTTCACTAAAAATAATATAACTCAGTTTCGGAAATAAGCCGACATCTACAACAACGTACTGCTTCCAAGATAAACTCAAAAGGCATCAAAGGATAAAAATATTCTTTATAAATGACACCACGTACTAAGTGCATCTGGTATGGCCACTCTCACAGCAACTTGAGTAAAAAAAAAAAAAAAAAAAAAAAATCTACTTAATTAAAAAAAAAATTTCCCATAACATTTTACGTAACACCAAAAAGCACTAAGCAATGGATTTTATTGGTCGTTTCTGACGAAACGCCACTTTTTCCTGGTCACATGAAAACCGGACGCCCGGCGAATAATTCTCAGAATACGTACGCGATACACCAGCACGGGATTAAAAGGCGGAAGAGAATTTTAGGGGTGCAGCTTCACTTCTGCGCAGTGCGTATCATGCTCCCGTCTAAAGACTTCCTCACTGGCTGTTACACCATTTCCGTGAACCACTTCCACGTCAATTATTGCCCCCTCCCCTGCACCACCATTGATAAGGGAGAGGAGGGGAGTGTGAGACGCAGAGAGCAAACGAGAGAGCCACCCCCAAGTCCCTCTTTTCCCCACACGCCCAAATAAAATCCCTTCCAACTGCAGCGATAACAATGGCCAGACGCCTATTAAACCCATAATACTCGCGAAAATGGAGGGGGGAGGGGGTGGATGGCAGGAAGAGGCGGTGAAGAGGAGAAAAAGGGGTGTGAAAAAGGGTGGGAGGAAATAACACAAAAGTGCTCAAAAAGTCGGGCGGCAATCTTCTCGACGGGGCGGCCTCTCACAATCGATCTGCCACCACTCGATTACAGCTCCTTCCCCTTATTATATATTTCCACGTCCACAGGTCGCTGCGTTCGTCGCACAGGGCACTACGTCCCCCCTCCCCCAACCCTCATATATTCCAC
Source organism: Clitarchus hookeri (assembly GCA_002778355.1). Taxonomy (NCBI): domain Eukaryota; kingdom Metazoa; phylum Arthropoda; class Insecta; order Phasmatodea; family Phasmatidae; genus Clitarchus; species Clitarchus hookeri. The sequence continues at coordinate 364,849 of NQII01000900.1, forward strand.
CCCTCATCATCCATTCGGTGCGTGGAGGATTACGAAAGGCGGCGCGGCGCGCAAGAGCGGCACAAGTGCGCCAGGGCCCATGCATAGCTGGTAGGTGGAACGGAGTTAAAAANTAGTTATTACTCAGACCGATCATCCCAAAGTTTAAAAAAAAAAAAGATGACGGGGGAAATATGAACACAGCTGTTAGGTAAAAATTACTGGGCATGAATCAAGGATGATCACTTCCTGACATCTTGGATGTATAGTTAATTCATGGTTACTTCACACTTTTCTGAAGCACTGCTAAAGTTCTACTTACAGGATATTCCTCCGCCTCGTGCAAACACAAAGCTTAGAAAATTACACCAAAGGGACAACGCACCGCATTCGTGCGCACTCGGTGCAATAATATTTTGCATGAGAACTATTTCTTACTAGGCGTTACCAACACACACTTTTTCTCACTGTTTTTATTCATATTGATTATAAATTAATTATAATTTATAAACAAAATATAAGTGAAATGACATATTTAAGAAACAAGCAAACACATCATACATGGGGTGATTTTTCAAAGCTTTGATTCAAAAAGTGTGAAGAAACCGTGAATAGACTACATAAATTTGGTTTGCCATAGGTTCTATTTAAGAACGTTTGACAAAAATTTTCGCGCAACAAAGCATGAATAATAGATAGCTTCTGCTTTCATTTATTTTTGACTAATCACTTGCGGGCGAATATAGGAATGATGATGCTAGCAACAGTAGCGAAACAATACACACACTTTATAACACGCGCAAAGCAATTACCTTGTCGATGCCCGAAATAAAACACAAAATCTGTGATGCAGGTTGTGGTGAAAATACCATAAATCCACGATGTTGGAGACTGGCCTCTCTTGATCGATACAAAATGTTCCCCCAATTGTGACCAGTCCAGGTAATTTTTCTCTGTTAAAAAGAAAAATCTTGTAATTCGTATCACTTTTTGATCGTGCAAACTTAGGATGCAGTTAATAGGCAACCTGGTGTTCAACCTGAAACTGCGCACTTACGTTCCATCATTTCGGAGGTAAGAACTCTCCAGGGGGTCTTTGAAACTAATATATTTTACTTTTCATGAAAATAATGTAATTACACTGTAATAGTGTAACGGTTTGCTACCTATTAATAAAAGTGGTTAATCCAAATGTTGATGTAAACTAAACTTGAGATTGCAACAATAGGTTATGTACATGAATATATATATTTTTTTTTAGCCTGTGGTAAAGAAACGATTGGGGGTCCGGATAAACTTACGTCGTATAGAAGGGGTCCTCTATACCACAAAGTTTAAGAACATTTGCTTTAAAATCATCTCCCGAGACAAGACAGCGCATGCCCGTATGGCGAGCATGCTAGGGACAATAAATAACAGCAGGCGCCGCGTAGGTCATCACGTGGTTCGAGGTCCGCTGTAATCACGCATTCAGCATATCTGTGCATGCCTGTGTGATGTAAAACTCAAACATGAATTTTTTTTTCAATGCATTGTTCTCGGTTAATTTGCAATTTTGAAAGACCTGCGCCCTTTCACTTCTGGTGCCCATTGTAATGGACACAAACTTTAAACATAGCTATAATTTTAACTAAGCTACATTTTGCTTTAAACGCATTTTATTATAATATTTTATATTTTTATTACTATATTATTTTATATTATTTATTATAATATTATTTTCCGTGCATTTTTCATCCCACTAACATATTATCTAAAAACTACAATTGCATGAATCCGTTAACTTCGTTCATTGGTCGATAAAGCGTAACTGTGAAAATGTTACAATTGAAAGTATGAGGTGATTCTTACTCGCATGCACACAAATGTACTAAATTAAATAAATTCCGTGGCACTATAATATGACGTTAAAACACGTAACTGCATTTCGCACACAGCTGCCAACTTTCCCGGGAACATGCACGTGGGTGTGTCCATCAAATATGTGCAATTATGGACAGGGAATTTTTTTTTTCAGTGGCTGACTTCAAATGTTTTTAGTTAACCGCGAACCAGCATGCTCTATAAGGCCCAGTACACACGGACATTAATCATCTTATTAATTCAATATTTATCAACGTGGTTCTGCGACTGTGTATACAGCAATACATATTAAATCCTGTATCACAGTCCGTATTTAAATGATCAAAAATTTTAAGAAATTGATTTACCATTTTGACCCAAAATGTTAGCTACACTTGTAAAGAATTACGAGGATAATTAATGACTTGCGCACTGGACCTGAAAAGGCTCTTCAATGCTGTCTCCACAGTGCAGGCACTGGAAAAAAATATATTGTATGGGCGTCGACAAATTTTTGAACAAAAGATTTTTTATTTTTGTTTTCACCACTAAACTTTGTAGTGGCTACAAAAAATGTGTCCAGGCTAATCTGTGTCATCGGAGGTTTTCTTTTTCGAATGAAGGCTCTTATAGCGTGCAACAGGGCAGGTAACTGCAAAGCCTTCATTTAAAACTAAAAAGGGTTTTGTATAAAAAAAAACCTGCACTCCAAGAGTTCATTTGATTATCTGGAGTCAAAGCGATATTGAGAACGTAAAACATATAATTCTTTTTTTATTAAAGGAACTATCCACAGCCAAGT
>NQII01000900.1:390261-423944 GCA_002778355.1 Clitarchus hookeri
AAGTCTTTTCGAAACCCATTTGTAAGCGATAAATTAACAATTACGTTAAAACTTTAGAACTATTTCCTCTCTTTGTGCTGGCAACCTAACGGCATAACTGTATCCGCGCTCGCCGCTGTTTGTAATGTTATATGCATGTAGTTAACGGCTAGGGTGTTTTTTCAAATGTTGATTTTCAAAAGTTTCTTCCCGTCGTGAACAGACTATATCAATCAATTGTATTTAATATAATATATGAATCACTTGCGATAATATCATTAAACAAACGGACGTGACTTGAACAAACTTTCAACATCTAGATCCTCTTATAAAATCAAATGTGACCAAAAATAAGGGTTTCTCAGTATTTCACTGAAGCATACACGTAACTATGGTAAAACGTTTAAATTGATGCAGTTATGGAGCACACCGATCTCAGATATTATGTGAAAATTTTAGGCAAATTTAACGATAGCGCAAAGTTTATTTACTCCACGTGAAACTAATTTAAATACGCGGGAGCATTGCCAGTATATAAAACTTCAGGAAGCGAGACTTTGTTGACATACGTCTCCAGATAAATGACAAAGTCTCCATCTTGAGAACCACACTGGCGATGTTAACAAAATTCGCCATATACCCAGAAATAACTAAAATTTTCAAATTACTATAAACTTGTGTCAATGATTAAATTGCCTTATCAAAATATGGGAATTGCTTGTTTCACAAATATTAATAACTTCTTCAAGGCGGAATACTTTTTTTTTACAACTGCCATTATAACATTAATTCCCCTGCGCCTTAATTAACGTAATTGTAAAAAGGTAATGAAATATTCTTTAAATACTAGACTTGGCAATTCATGTTGTCAAATATCGTGTAGTTGTGAGCATTATAGTAGGCGATCCGTTTCTCTAGGAAAATACGTTATATTTATGGAAGCCATAGTCAACACTGGAAATATATAATCGAGTGTACTAACAGCCCATAATCCTGCGAAATAAAGGTAACTATCACCCACGTGTAATTTCGTATAAGCCCGTCCTTTATTGCTTGTTACATGACTGATTTTTCATGTACAGGGCGGTTTCACATCTTTTACACTCTGTTTCCCCGACCCTCATGTTAGGCTGACGGTGTTTATTTATATTAATGAGTACGTGTTTTAATGTAACCTGCCACTCCATATAACTTGTTATCGGTGCAATTCGATACACCTTTATTTTTCAATATATGGCTGGTTGTTAAGGGTTACCTATGCTAGCGATGACTCGGGCCGCCGTCCCTTGTGTCGGACTGGTGGAGTTCGTTTATATTACTATATAAGTATTTTACCGGTACCTACGACTATGCACATCATACACGCAGCGCATTTGTATATATCTTGCTTTTCTCGCATTTAGTTGTTTGTTGTATGTTACCAATGCTAACGTTTATTCATGTATATATTTTCACATCTATATATACACATCTTGGATGTCGATGGGCGAGGAGACTAACTGTCGCTGATGGGATCCGAGTTGGTAGACAATTGCGGTAGCAGACGACAAGGGCGACATTGGGCGATTGTCGAGTGTATGACGACCAATACGTATGTGTGTGCTATTTCAGGCCTTACACTCCTGCATGCAACTGTAACTTTGCAACGCACTTGTATGTATACCTTCATTTTCTTTACATGAGGGGACGGTTGTTACATGTTCCAGAACTTCAAAGGTTTGTAAACTCTGACCAACTATGCTTATAACAGGGCTTAAGGCCTACTTGTCCTTATATCCTTGATTGCAGTCTGAAGTGATGCCTGATATGAATTTGGTGGTCGTAGCTTCGGTTGATGGAAAATGTCGGGCAACTATGCTTATAAGAGGGCTTAACGTATACTTGTCCCTACCACCCTGTTTGCCAACGGAGGTGATGGCTATGGTATGAATTTGGTGAATACAGCTTCTGTGAGTGGGAAATGGCGACCAACTATGCTTATACGAAGGGTTAAGGTTTACATGACCCTGAGGTCCTTTTCTTCGTCGGAAGTGATGCCTATGTTATGACTTTGGTGACTATCGCCTCGGTGGGTGGGAAATGGTAGCCAACTATATTATGCATTTTACGACAATAGCTTCGGTGGATGGGAAATTGTGGGCGACTATACTTATAAATGGGCTAAGGGCGTGGTAAACCCTGGGGCCCTGTTCGTCGTCGGGGGTGATGGCTGTTATTTCCAAACCGTATAGGATAGTCACCAAATTAAAAACATAGACAACTGTTCTTATAAGTGGGACTAGGACGTACGTGGGGCGCGACTCTAGGCTAGCGTGCGTGGGCAGGCTTCGCTCCGTGTCGCACAGGTGGAATGACAGAGCGTGAGACTCGCCCCCACCATGACGTCAGGTGAAAGGAGACCAGAAGGAATATGAGAAAACCAAGGTGGCAGGAGACGATTGTGATGAGGGAAACATCCAAGATGGAGGGCTCGAAAGACAAGAGAGAGGAAAGGGCGAATGTAAAGGAGACCCGAAGGAATATGAGAAAACCCCCCCCCCCCAAGGGATAGAACGGACAAGAGAGACACGAAGGAATGAGGGAGCGTGAGAATAAAAACACACAAGACAGAAAATAAAGGAGACCGGAAGGAATATGACAAAACAACAAGGGATAGAGCAGGCGAGAGAGAACGGGCGTGTGTGAGTGAAGAGACTGGAAGGAATGAGAGAAGTTGCATGGTAGGACAATGAACTCTAACATTCTTCATGCAATATGGATTGTGCTGGCATTGGATGACATAGCGTAAATGTTAGGGTGATCCCTCATTCTTCATTCCCAAAATGGAGTCATCGAGTCGCATTGTGGAGTCATGCTATATTCTGACTGAGTGGCTCATAAAAATTTCGGTACGGAGGGAAATTCGGGAAATTTTGGAGGAAAATAGGGAAATTCAGAGGGAAAATAGGGAAATTCAAGATGGCTGCCGTGCTTTCCTGGTTTCCCGGCCAGAATCCAGTTGACGGGGAACTCTCTATTTCTAATTACTAACGATCAGTATCCATGTGTGTATTCGCCAAGAGGACACGAAGGAAAATATTAGAAACAGAGAGCTATTGAGCGTGCATAAAAACTACTTTTGCGGCCACCACTGTAAAAACTACTCTCTCCAAGACACTTTACGACGAGAAACTATACTCGTCTATATAGTCGCTAATATCAGATGNCGACGAGAAACTATACTCGTCTATATAGTCGCTAATATCAGATGACTTAAGAACTCCAGTCGGTATTAAGTTTGTATACATGGAATTTTTCAATTAACCATTGCCAAGAATTTTCTATTAAATGTGGTTAGCTTTATGTGGTCTGCACTTTACGGAGCGCTTCTGAAAACCATGCTTGGTTTCTCCTTTCAGACACATGCGCATCCTTCCGCCAAATATCAAAATTAACCCCGTNGCTTCTGAAAACCATGCTTGGTTTCTCCTTTCAGACACATGCGCATCCTTCCGCCAAATATCAAAATTAACCCCGTTTTCTTGCGACGATGAAGCGAAATTACGAAATTGTTACAGGAATAAGTGTGTTACTGCCAAGTCAGTTCTTCCTGTAATGACCACAGAACGAAAATAAGCCTGTTTCAACAGTCATCAATTTAAACGCAAACACTTTTAATAAGCCGCAAATACATGGAACTACTTTTTCATTATTCGCTGCAAGTAGAGGCCTGAAAAAGTCTGTATTGTTACAGACATAAATATTCCAACTGCTTACTGGTTTATTGTTATCGCAGTGGCACGATATGATTGGGCCTGCATTTTATTGCAGTTTTATCACTTCAATGTTCTCCACATGGTGTCAAATAACTCGTGGACCAATCGCAAAAGAAAAGTGTACGTACACGTTTTTAAAATCTACCTAGTACTGGAACAAACCCGTAATTTTTTCAGGTCTCTTATTGGAGAGTGGAGAGATATGAACGGCTCTTAACACCGAGGTCTTGAGAGCCGAAGCGGGTGAAGTGAGGTGAGTACGGCGCAGCGTCGAAATGCATGGACGGGGGAAACGGGAGATCCCCGAGAAAATCCACAGACCAGAGGCATCGTCCAGCACGATTCCCAGGAGCGACTCCGCTGGGAATCGAACCCGGTTCGCTCAGGTTCCTTAGTAATCAGGCAGTATAGTTGCGGGCTGTTCTTCAATTAACCCCTGACCAGCCACCTCGCTTTACCGTCTGCGGTCGGCAAACAAAAAATAAACGGGAACCGTGATTAAGGAACTGTCGTAAATAAAAAGTAACAGTGGCTCATGAATTCTTCGCGAGCTNGGGGGAGCCGAGAGCGGCGTTTCAATATGTTATCGCGGGCGGCATGCATTATTCACAGGATATTTCCAATATTGCGCACCCGTCTAGGGTAAGCTCGCCGGCCATTTTCTTGCCGTTCTATTGGCGGGCGGGCCGTGCGCGGATAGCGCCGCACTCGGACACGCCACGACTGCTCCTCCTCCCGAGAACGCACCAGTAGGGACCATAGTTCATCGTGGGAAAAGTCACTGTTTCCTACGTTTCAGTTCACTGCGCACGTCACGAAAATTTCTCTCATAATTAGTTAGTGAGTGAGTGAGTGAGTGAGTGAAGAGATTTGGGCGGCTCTTAACATCGAGGTCTTGAGAGTCAATGAGGGTGAAGCGAGGTGAGTATGGAGCAGTGCCAGAATGCAAGGGCGGGGAAACTGGAAACTGGAGATCCCCGAGAAAACCCGGCGACCAACGGCATCGTCCGGCACAATCCCCACTTACAAGATAGAAACTTCATGATTGGTCTGCGAAGTGCCAAGCAGAGCCAAAAATACATAAGACAACCATAAACAAATTTATACGATTATCCTTCTTTTAATCACCCAAGCAACAGCCAATTAGGCCATTATTTATGCCCCCTCCTGATTGGCTGGGGGATCGCGATACGCCCAATAATCGCAGGTAAATTTAGGGTAAATCGACAAGTGGCCACGCCCGAACCCTAAGTGTGGCATTACTGTGTGCCTTCACCCCCCCTCCACCAACACTCTTGAGACAGAGGTGCACCTCCCTTAGGGCTTCTGCCCCCCCCCCTTTTCCAGCGGACTGCCCAGGTCATAAACCACCCATACACAGCTTCTTACCGTAGCTCGTTACACAACGGTTTATAACCTGATGACCATTGTTCGAATCTCGTGTGCGGCTTTTTATTAATAAGTTAAGGTTTGTTTAGTTCCATTCACCACGGTTAGCAAAACAGCAAAACAGTAAAACGTACACGTGTTCAGTAATACATGCAAACAAAACAAATGAAGCGCGTCGAATAAAAATACACATATTATTTTAATTTAAAATAGCTCAACATAACGCATACTGCTACCAATATAACTACACAAAAACCATACTAACTATAACTTATTAAAGTCACTATAAAAACACGACTTAACAAGCTCTCCTTTCAATAAGCCATGTCCACACAGAACAAAAACTGGGTTTCCATTGTTTCATAAACTATCGTATTACTGCGATGACAAACGGCGAAACTAGGTTGTATATCTCTGCTCGTCGATTATTAGGAAAGAAAAGCAGTATTCCAAAATAAAATAAAAACTCGGGAATTTACTTACCAAGCAAGAGGAAAATGAATGCGTCCTGGTAAGATAAGTAACATAAAAATTATGTGAATGTATAGTAGGCTCCTACGATACATTCGGCCACTATAATGGTATGCAATCAGGTAAGTAGGGCTTATCGTATCGTCGGCAGCAGGGGCCACTGGAGATAGGAAAAAATTTGCCCAGGCCAGCAAGAACGGAGAAGGCATCGACTTGGCCTGTATAAATAGGGTTGGTTCATTACAAGCACATTATTTCCACCTGCACTTGTTTACGGATCACGAATGGCTTGGCACCTTTCTGCGAATGTCAATACCAAGGACAGCAACACTACAGATAGCTGTTGTCTCCCTCTCCCCCCTCCCTCAACANCCTTTCTGCGAATGTCAATACCAAGGACAGCAACACTACAGATAGCTGTTGTCTCCCTCTCCCCCCTCCCTCAACCTACCCTTCTCAGTACTTCTCTGGCTCGCATCACGTTGTTCCTCCATTTTCTAGACGTTTCATTACTTTCCTGTAAGGACTGCAATATTTTCGTAATAATAGTTTTTCTCAAAAGTTGCCNCCTTTCTGCGAATGTCAATACCAAGGACAGCAACACTACAGATAGCTGTTGTCTCCCTCTCCCCCCTCCCTCAACATACCCTTCTCAGTACTTCTCTGGCTCGCATCACGTTGTTCCTGCATTTTCTAGACGTTTCATTACTTTCCTGTAAGGACTGCAATATTTTCGTAATAATAGTTTTTCTCAAAAGTTGCCNCATTTTCTAGACGTTTCATTACTTTCCTGTAAGGACTGCAATATTTTCGTAATAATAGTTTTTCTCAAAAGTTGCCGCGAAAACAAGATGATATAAATGAAGAAAGATAATGATGAAAACTGATTGCAACGATGGTCCTAATTAACAAAATTAAAGTCAAACCGGAATCTGTAGGCGAAGAGTGACTGATTGTGGTCGAAAGAGACACCCGATAATAAACTGAACATAAAAATAGATAGATTATTTTCATTACAATCGTTAATTGACACTAATATCTATTGATTGGCTGTGATAGAATTCTCCTCACTCCATCGTGCAAACTGCAAGAGTCTACAGTGTACAAATTTAGGAGCGNTTGATTGGCTGTGATAGAATTCTCCTCACTCCATCGTGCAAACTGCAAGAGTCTACAGTGTACAAATTTAGGAGCTGTGATGAATCCTTTCAGGAAACCATCCCACCCGGAGTGTTTTTTTTAAAAGGGAAATATGGAAAGAAAGGAATCAGAATTGCCGGACCAGGTATCCAACCCGTGTCCTCCCGAATGCGAGTTCAGTGCATTGCAACTGTGCCCGGAGCTTGAAGTGTGTTTGCAAAGTGTTTAAAAATCCACGTTTTTTAAAATTTTATTTTGCGGAACTACTTAACGTGAGTTGTACGTGCTGATCAACAGATCTACGAAAAGAAAATACACGCGAGACGAGGTACGATGACTACTTTCCCAGACACCACGTACATTACGAACACTATTTCCGAGCTCTCCGAGATGGCTAAAAACTGCCTTTTCACGCTGCCTTACAGCAAAATTTTCTCATCGGAAGCACCGAAAACTAGTATAGGGACATGCACTGAACTTTGGTACAGGCACTGCATTAAAGTCTCGTAGTCTAAGCGGCACAGCGGGAACACCGCGCGCCGGTACAGAACCTCGCAGGTATCCCGCCTGGGCGATGGATGGGCAAGCGGGCCGTTATCGCCGCTTCTGTGCCTCGGACGGCCAAGACTACTCCAGGTAGGTCCATAGGGCTCTTAAACACAAGTTCTCCAGCGAGCGTGTAGGCAGGCGCCTCACTTCAGCTGTCCATTCTACGGAAGTGTGAACTGGGAAGATTTCCACTCGGAACGGAACAGGGCGTCCGTCTGCGAGAGTTCGGCACGAAGAAAAAGTGACCACACGCCTTCCTTCCCAATTCCTACTTAGTCACCCTTCACCAGCAAAAAATTAATAAATAAAATACCCCCCCTCCCCTTGCCAACCACGAGGCCATGTTTTACCAACTCTTTAATGCGCAAACTTTGTGCACGGTCGACGAACTTGGCCATAGCGTGTCGAAAGCCGTGTCTAGATATATTCCCACGTTTGAATTTCGTGTCGCTGAGATTCCAGGAATAGGAGAAAAGGAAACTAGACTTTCACGCCACAACCTTTGTGTAACACCGTCAAATCACCGATTGGGAAAACGAGAGTGGAGAGGATTAGGCGGCTCTTAAAACCGAAGTCTTGAGAGCCGATGAGAATGAAGCGAGGTGAGAATTTAGTCCATTCGCGGTTATTTCCTACTTTTCTGAAGCNAAGTCTTGAGAGCCGATGAGAATGAAGCGAGGTGAGAATTTAGTCCATTCGCGGTTATTTCCTACTTTTCTGAAGGCCTGCTAAAGTTCTACTTCCAAGATATTCATCCGCGTCGCGCAAACAAAGGTTAATCAAGTCCACAAAATTACACTAAAGGGGCAACACACCGCATTCGTGCACACTCATTGTGATCAAATTTTACATAAGAAATATTNCACAAAATTACACTAAAGGGGCAACACACCGCATTCGTGCACACTCATTGTGATCAAATTTTACATAAGAAATATTTCTCACTAGGCGTTACCAAACCATTTATTTTCCCGCTGTTTTATTTATATTAATTATAAATAAAATATATTTTACATACAAAATATTAAAAGTTATATTTAGTAAAAAAATAAGGTACTTATGTTAACACAAGTATAAAACCCTTGTGATACATGGCATATTTAGGAAAGAACCAATCATATTATACATGGGGTGATTTTACAACGGTATGATTCAAAAAGTATGAAGTAACGGCTAATAGACTATAGCGCTACTTTACATCTCGGATAAACGGGGGGGCCTAATTAGCGGCGCGGGGTCGGCCGCGCCATCCACACGTCAGTCGCCNCGTCGTTCTACGCAGCGCGGTGGCGGAGGCGGCATCGATGACTGACTGCTAGGTGCGCAACGACCAAGCACCGGAACGCACCCGGATCTCTGTCCGCGGAAGACGGAACACGCACAGTGCTCGCCGTCTTCTGAAGACAAACCCTGGGAATTCCGCCACTCACAACAGCTTGTACGTCAACATAAACACTGCGTGGCGTACTTCCGGTAATGTTGAAGTACCCACAAGTAAATAAAGTATCGTGGAGTGGAGAGGTTTGGGCGGCATCGTGATCTTGAGAACCGATGGGGGTGAAGCAGCACCGGAATGCTAGGGCGAGGGGAACGGGAGATCCCCGAGAAAACCCGCCTACAAGCGGCATCGTCCGGCACCTTTCTCACATGCGAAAATCCGGGAGCGACCCCGCAATGAAACGAACCCAGTTCACCTTGCTGGGAGGTGAGTATAGACTATTCACGGTAAAGTAAGCACTTTTGAAAGCCCTCTCATTTGGAGTAATAGTCAATAATTATATTTTATTTTAGCCTTAGACGTTGACTTCAGAGTGCGGCGGAATAAACACACTTTGTTTATTATATAAACGGCAATATTTATATTAAAGGTGGTTAAAGGTTTAAAAAATAGTTGATAGGAAAATCTAACTATGGGGTGAAAAGTGCTCACTTTACCGTGAATTAGTGTGTGTGTGTGTGTGTGTATAATATATATATATATATATATATATGTATAGGTGTATTTGAATTCTTGCATACTTTACTTACCCTTGGCACCAAACTTCATAAATTCGTACAGGCAGTCTTGTTGGCTTCGGCAACAACTATTAGAAATAAACGTGTATTTCGACTTGCAACAAATTCATAATTTCTGAAAGTTATAGGATTAAATCATATTTCAATTTGATTTACATAGCATTTACTGCAATATTGATTGTCGGTGAGTTTGCAAATTTTGATTACTTGTTTTACCTTAGCTTTTGTAGGTTATAAGCTTAGGCCACGAATTTATTGTTTAAAACTTTTTTAAGGAGCACCTTCCCAAAATTAATTCATTAAAAATTCTATGCCTACGAAGTAGTGACGTTGCCCTATTAATCTTTAAATAAAATAATTGTGTCTAAAATAAATTATAACCTACAAATTATTTCTCAAAATGGCAGGACATATATTATCTCAAGGACGCGAAAGTATACATATTCGTTTACTTGTATACGTGCATACTTCACTTGCAATTCGGACAGCACGCATGTCACTTCAGGGACAGGTACGCAGAAATTATGTACTTTTGGCAGATTCGGACACGGCCTAAGAAATCCCGGGGGTGCAAAACTTTATTTGAGGTGTATACATAGTTGACGAAACCTCCGTATTGTCTCGACGAACTCCGCCTGAAAACAAAACATTTCGTTGAACATTTCATATTTGTTTGGTCTTACTCAGACAAGTATTCTATAAGACGAAACAAGCTGCACCCATGGATCGCAATTCTGAAATTTTCTCCGTTCTAAGTCATTTGTGGGAGCTTCTTGATGCAACTAAGCTATTTTTTTAAAAACATTTTTGCAGTTATTTCTTTGATGCCAGAAAATTAACTCAGTTTCAAGGAAAAATTTGCAGGTGACTCGGGTACTAGTTGCACCTCAGTAATGTGAAAACTATATAAAAGGTTAAAGCATATATCGAATATGCGCTGTTATGAATGACTATATCCTTTGCGTTGTCTTACTATCTGTATTCTAGCGCTGTTTATGTATTTCCACTTTCATGCCTCTTAGACTTGATTATTCCCAGGCCATACGTGCAATGTGAATGAAGGGAAAACAAAAGTAATTGATGACGAACAAAACGATAAACTGCAAGTGACCCTATATTCAATAGGAAAACTCTTCTTATTAGACTTTATTAAAAACAAATCACCAGATTTTAAAGAATCGAGAATTTGGTAAATCGACAAGTGGATTGTAATTGATTCCTTATTAATATATTTATATTAATGCATAATCATTATTCACTGTCATAGTTAAGTGCATGTTTGATACAAGTACAGCAACTCAACAGCAACGGTATGTTGTACACACTATTGCGTAACGGTCAGAAGTATTGAGCTGGTTCTACGTTCGAACCAATGTCCGGGCTTTACGTCATTTTTTCTGTGGCTGTTATCTTAAAGGCCACGTCCTTGACAACGCTGCAAGATAAATAATTGGCACGGCGTAGAAAAAGCTAGAACTTGAAAACAAGCGATTAGTAAAATTAGTGATTCACATAGTCATTGAATTATTCATTCAGTAATCACATACAGGATCTCCGAGTAGCAATACTGACGGACTGAGTTTGACTAAATACTGACGTGTAAGAAATGTGAAAAATCCAGCGTTGGCGCAGTAATTCAAGCTGTCTGCTAACCTACACATGACTATAACAGGAATATATACATATTGAAATTCAGAGAAACGCCATTACTCGCATATGCATCAAACATAAGTTTGCATTCAAAAACCCCAAAATTAATTAATTTTTTGAATGAATACCAACTTAATTTTAGTAATAAAAAACATGATTTAGAGTACACCTATACATTTTAAATAGAAAAGTTTCAGACGAAACACGTTTCTGGATTTCTGTCTCTACGCAAAATCGAAACGTAGTTGAGATGAGAGATTTGGGTGGCTCTTAGCATCGAGGTCTTACGAGACCGATGAGGGTGAAGTAAGGTGAGTATGGAGCAGCGCCGGAATGCAAGGGCTGGAAAACGGGAGATCCCGACAAAACCCGCTGACCAACGGCATCGTCCGGCACGATTTCCACATGCGAAAATCCGGGAGCGGCCCCGCAGGGAATCTAACCCAATTCGCCTAGGTGGGAGGAAAGTAGTCTGACCACTACACCACCGCGGTCCCTGTAACGTTGGAGAGTACGCGTTAAAGTGAAGGGGCATACGCGCCCAAATTGGCGGGAAAATGTGCATCCATTCAAACAATCTATTAGGAAGAAAAATAAAATAAATATTTTCGGGGTAAAAGAGTATAATAAAAAAAGTCATTGAAGTTTTCTTCTGCAAACGACAGGATGAATATCAAAATTAAACTCCAGATCTTACTTTCTACATGCGGCATGATCGCATGGATAAGATAGTAGATGGTCAAAACCGTTAGTAATATGAGAGGGCTGAAGCAGCAACAGAATAACGTCTGGCGAAGCTTCGCACTACAGTAATGTCAGACACTTCACAAATCATAAAATTATTTTAGCTTCGTCTAATGAGAGGAATAAATACTTAAAAAAAAAATTAACAGCGGTAATTTATTTTATAAGTTAAGTTACATACTTTAATAGTCTTTGCTTTTATATTTAATTTTAAAAGATAAATCGCCCAGCAGGTTAAACAGAGGACGCAAGAAAACTACACGTCTACCCCATGTATAATTTCTTAAAATATAAAAACAGTGAGAGACNCCCCCCCCAACTCCCTTCTTACAACTACTAAATTTCTAAACTGGACGACAAACTTAACAGTAAAAATCCTAAACTGAACTCTTGTTTGAGATGACCCGGCGACCACGTGCCCAGGTGGTCAGTATGGCTGCACGGCTGTTCACAAATCGAACCCAGGCACCACAATAATATGCTGGCGCACTCGCAGCGACCACTCGGAAAAACAGCCACCTGCCCTACGCGGCTTCCAATTACACGCCGGATTACCTCAACTAATGTATAAAATTAATTTTCCAGCCCCTACAAACCACCCGCTCCCCCGGCCCTAATACGATTCTTCTCCGCCCCGCAGCCGGGGCAGGGAGGCGGGACCCTGACAGGGTATTTAGCTTATTCCGGCCTGCAGGGCAGTCACCCACGAAGCTATTTAAATTGGCACAACTATCTGTGCGGGGCGATAGCAGCCCCCTGAACACGATCGAAGCTGCCTGATGGGACGCTTTCAATCCTGTGCCAGATGAACAGAACTCTACACGAGTTGTACACAGAGTGCACACGCCGAGGGGACAAAAATACGAACCAAATGTCTGTACCCACGACTCGTCAAAAGACCGCTACCATAGCGGAGTGGAGAGATTTGGGCGGCTCTTAACATCGGGGTCTTGAGAGCCGATGAGGATGAAGTAAGTCGAGTATAGAGCAAAGCTGGAATAAAAGGGCGGGGGAAACGGGAGATCCCCGATAAAACACGGCTAAACACTACACCACCGCGGCCCCACCGCTACCACAGGGGTAGCAAGTCAGATGAGCTAAAGATTGCTAACAAAGACAGTGATACCAACATAACTATATGTTTTTCTGTCAGAGATTGTATCTGCAGTTACACACACACGCCCTACAGCACAGCATTTTTCCTACTGCAGATCATGCATTTCCTTCAACAGGATAATTTCAGCAATATATGGATTGTCGCACAACTTGAATTTTAATAAACTAACTGGAAAATCTGATGCTAGTACACATTACGTAACTACAAAATAACAAAAATTACGGGAAAAAAAAAATAAAAAAAAAAATTAAATTACAGCTAACTCAGCGAAGGGACGGACAAAATATTTTANAAAAATTAAATTACAGCTAACTCAGCGAAGGGACGGACAAAATATTTTAATTTTTAAATAAAAAACGTTGCAATGGTTGCACACGACGAAGATTAAAAAATTGTAGGTGAAGAGATTTGGGCGGTTCTTAACATCGAGGTATTGTGAGGCGATGAGGGTGAAGCGAGGTGAGTATGGAGCAGCGCTGGAACGAAGGAACGGGAGAAACGAGAGATCCCCGANGAGGCGATGAGGGTGAAGCGAGGTGAGTATGGAGCAGCGCTGGAACGAAGGAACGGGAGAAACGAGAGATCCCCGAAAAAACCCGCCGACCAGCGGCATCGTCCGGCACGATTCCCACTTTAGAAAATCGGAGTGAACCGGCCGGGGATTGAAGCCGGTTCGCCTTGTTGGGAGGCGAGAAGTCGAACCGCTCAGCCACAGCGGCTCCATTAAAACAAAATAATTTACAAAGTTATCAAAAGAAAAAAAAATAAACTGATAAGTGTTATAATGTAAATGGAGTACACATCACGTACGATTTCACACGTCCCCACGGAACAATATAAATTTTTTGTAAGTTGTCAGTCGTGGTGGAAAAAAAAAAATAAACAGTTAGGTAATTCTGATTCTGCGATAGGGGACTGCTAGCAGCTAATATAAACTCATATTCAAAAAAGGCACAAACGAACGTGGCTTGGCCGGGATTTGAAACCAAAACTTTGAAAGTATCGCCTGAGCGTTCTCGGCCACACAGGAAGACGAGTGTCTGGTGCTGTGGTTCTGCAGACACAGTTCGTACCCGGAGTGTTCTGTAACGGTTGCAAGACAGCGGTAAGCTCGCGACATTTATCTTCCATGCAGCCGAGGTCAAGAAAAAGTGTAGGCACTGCCTCCGCACATCCTCATTGCGGNTGCAGACACAGTTCGTACCCGGAGTGTTCTGTAACGGTTGCAAGACAGCGGTAAGCTCGCGACATTTATCTTCCATGCAGCCGAGGTCAAGAAAAAGTGTAGGCACTGCCTCCGCACATCCTCATTGCGGACATACGGCGGCCCGCAGCAGACGGAAGCTTCCAGCCGTTCTTAAGGCTATTGCCTGGTTGAGAATTTGTTATAAGGAAATACATGTTAGTGAAATTATGTTTTTTTACAACAATTATGAAGATATAAACTTGAAACAGAAACTTAAGTGCGAGGAATGATACTCTCGAGCTCTGTATCGAGGCAAATACAACAATTTGTTTTTCAGAAATTTTTATTTAATTATTAAGTTTTCTGATTCTTCCAGGAAACAGACTATACATTAATGTTACAAAAGACTTCGATAGCAAAGAAGCACGTATTTTTCTGCTCAAAGAAATCCCTGGCGATATATAGGTATCTTTAACAGGAGCGCCAAAAAGCCGAATTCCATCAACATGTATTTCCCTATACCAAATTCTAAACCAGACAACAGTCTTGAGACTCGGCTTAACATATTATGCAGAAATTTTACATTTTTTGTGTCATAATTTCAGTTTCACAGGTATTACTGGGAATGCTTGGTTATAGAAAATTTACAATTTACTAGTTGTGTAATACTATTGTACCTATTTTTCGCTGTTTTATTTCCTGCTTGCAAAAAGGCAGGAACTTAACTAAAATATAAATATGTTCCTGACTTTTTACAACAAGCAGATAACACACAATTAAAATTACACCCAAAAATATTAAACAACTCGTAAAATGTAAATTTTCTATAATCGTACATTGTCATAAGTACTATGCATCCTAAATGATGACGCGAAAACGAAGAATTTCTGCAGAAGGGGCGAAGCCGAGCCTTAAGGAGGATTAATCCCAGCCATTTTGAAAATCTATATACTGAGAAAAATAATTATTTAAGTAAACTAAATATATTTGTTTGCATGGCGTTTGTTTAAGCAAAACAACATTTTGTTGGTACAACCGAGCCTCAGTTCCTTCAAATAAAGGAAATTTGTTCACAAAGCCAAATGATTTACTTAAAGCAATTTTGCTTGAGCCAAAAAATATTTTGTTTTTCAGTAAGTTGAACAAATATTTGGTGTACGCAAACATTCAGTTACAATTTGCCAATAAAACAATACGTTTAGTTATGTGTGATATATTTTGAACAAAGACTTTATTTGCACCGTCCAAAGATTGTGTTGGCAACACTAATCCATTTGGTTGATTTCCACCTTCTTTGTTGGCTGCGTGCATTCAAAGCAATCGTCCATTTGTAAGTTACAGGTCCCTGTACATGGCTGTCTTGAGAACAGCTGATGCGATGACCACGAACATTTTGGAAGATCGGGATTTCACTGACACTGTAGAAGTATTTGCAGGTAATGTAACTAATTATTACACAATTTCGGGGTTTGTAATTAAGTGTCGTGTAGTTGTTTATGTTTACATGTTAGGCATGGTAGAGGATTCCTAACCTCGGCCAGTGTCTAAGTTGACTTTTAAATTATCTTTAATTATTGCAAAGAATTAAGATGAATAATTAGCGGGTATGTGTATCGGAATATCGATCAATGCTTTGTATATGCAGCATTCCTATCGCAACGTGTTCATACATTTATGAAAATCTAAATTTAATAAAAACGAGAATTCACAAAACTACGGCAGTGTTAATAATACTGAAATATTTTACGTTATGTATCTAGCAGTTTCATAGCGGCATTTGTAAAAAAAACATGTACAACACAGAGTCGGTGGCTCGTGGATAAATCGATACAGAAGGCCAACCCACTCGTGTGCACAATAACCTCAAAACACTGCAACGTAAAACCAACACAAGATTCGTATTCGTAATCCAACATACTGCTTTTCTGCCAATAGCGCTATATAAAAAATAACGCGGATAGGATTTCAGCTTAGAACACTTATTATGTACGTGAGTACTTTGAGAAGTTTGTACACTTGCTGTAACCTAGTTTTAAGCCTGTATACCACGATCAAGTTGACCGCACAAGCTCGGGAGGAAACTTCAACGAGTCCCGCTACCCGAGCCTGCATGCAAGCAGTTATGGAAAGTTATTTGGAATAACCTATCTAATGATACTTGTTGCCGCACAAGTATATGCTGTTCACGGTAAAGTGAGCACTTTTGAGGCCCTAGTTACTTTTTTTATTTCAGCCGATTTTTTATCCTATAACCTCCTTTTAAAATAAATATTGCCATGTAAGTAATAACCAAAGTGTATAGAATCCACCGCACTCGGGAGTTAACGTCTAAGGCTAANAAATAAATATTGCCATGTAAGTAATAACCAAAGTGTATAGAATCCACCGCACTCGGGAGTTAACGTCTAAGGCTAAAATAAAATATATTTACTGAATATTATTCCAAATGAGAGAGCTTTCCAAAGTACTCACTTTACCGTGAATAGCCTATTATAAAGAAAGCATTTTTTAAAATGATTTTACTTCCGCAACTGTGGTTCAGGAACAATATTAACTCACGTTTATGCACTGAGCGTAATCGTTTTCGATGTTATAACGGTAACTGTTGTTTTAAATAAACACGAATGTTTACCATAATTTCCACACAATAATATTTTAGAATCAGTGAAAATTTTCGTGTTTTTTATTTAATTTAGTATTTATTGGTGTTTAATAGTATTACGTTCCGTCTCAAAACGAAATAAACAAAATGACTCGGCCCTCCTCCACCCCTTCTCTGTTTGGCTAAAATTTTCAACATGGTAGGAAACCGTCTTTCGAAATTCGTACACGAACATTTACGAAAACGCCCATGTAATCAGTCAGCAGATGGCCAAATCTTCCATAGAACCATCCATACAAGCAGCCATGCAGGCTTGCATGGCTTCGTCCAAGGAATCTTCCATTGTGGTGTACAGGCTTTCATGCAACATAAAATACTCATGTTAGTCGATAAGTATGTTGACAATTCAAATGTAAACAAATACGTTCATCATTAATGCACATGAGACTTGGAAAGTTGTAATGGCGTTGGACGGGTCAATGTTTGGGACATGACCTCAGACGAAAATCACTCCATAGCCCATTCACAGTTACTTCCAACTTTTCTGAAGCCCTGCTAAAGTTCTACTTCCAGGATATTCTTCCGCCTCATGCAGACAAAGCTTCAGCGAGTTAAGGTTACTTCTACTACAGGTTGAGTAGACCAATGTTAAAAGTTTGGCAAAGATAGAATTTTCGCCACTAGGTGAGTGCTAATGTCACATGTGTACTAGATTTTCTCAATTTTCTATTTAAAAAAAANGATAGAATTTTCGCCACTAGGTGAGTGCTAATGTCACATGTGTACTAGATTTTCTCAATTTTCTATTTAAAAAAAACAGGAACATTGCAAGAATCATAAATCAAATGTAAAATAATTTCGTATTTAAGTAAAACATTTCCTTTTTTATTAATCACATAGCTTAAAATTGTATTTAAAAGTTACCCTTTGGAACACTGCGCATCTAGCGGCGGAAATTTTCTGTATGCCAAACTCTAGTATAAGAAATCTNGAGAGAATTTTCGCCACTAGGTGAGTGCTAATGTCACATGTGTACTAGATTTTCTCAATTTTCTATTTAAAAAAACAGGAACATTGCAAGAATCATAAATCAAATGTAAAATAATTTCGTATTTAAGTAAAACATTTCCTTTTTTATTAATCACATAGCTTAAAATTGTATCTAAAAGTTACCCTTTGGAACACTGCGCATCTAGCGGCGGAAATTTTCTGTATGCCAAACTCTAGTATAAGAAATCTNTAAAAGTTACCCTTTGGAACACTGCGCATCTAGCGGCGGAAATTTTCTGTATGCCAAACTCTAGTATAAGAAATCTTGTTTTGTTCCTAACCTGAGTAGAATTAAAGCTACATCGAGTCTATAAAATTACAACAAAGGAATAATACACCGCTTCCGTGCGCACTCAGTGCAATAATATTTTCATAAGAACTATTTCTTACTAGGCATTACCAACACACCTATTTTCTCCTTTTTTTTTAAATGTTAATTGTAAATAGAAAATAAATTATTAATAAAATATAAGTAAAAGTGGAATTTAATAAATATAAGGTATTTTTATGTTAAAAAAAGTATAAAACGTTTGTAATACACGAAACATTTAGGGAACAACCAAACACGTCATACATGAGGTGATTTTTCAAAGGTTTGATTCANCGTTTGTAATACACGAAACATTTAGGGAACAACCAAACACGTCATACATGAGGTGATTTTTCAAAGGTTTGATTCCAAAAGTGCGAAGACACCGCGAGTAGACTGTACCTAACCTTTCGCCGACGGGACCGAGAAATGTGGCGAGGGGCAAGTGCCTACAGAAGTAACAGCAGGATAGCACAGTGCATAGGCGGTGGCCCGAGTGCCGGCCGTGACGGTCGCGAGCCCCGTCGTNGACACACGAACACACACACACACAGATGATACTGCAGCTTACTGTATATACGATGTTCGAGGTTAACCCCTTAACCCTTTCAGGTACACTTTAATTTACGGTTTCAGGTGATGCAAAAAAAGAAAATATGATTCGTGCAGTAATTAAGTCGACACAACCCTTGTTTAATTGTCGCAGACAATGAGCTGTAGGCTGTATGTTCGGCTACAGCTATAAGAACCAATTATGGCCTAGACCAGTCAGGCGGTTTACGAATCAATGCTAGCCCCCAACATTGGAAACAATGCTAGCCCCCAAAATTGGAAACAATGCTAGTCCCCAACACTGGAAACAATGCTAATCCCCGACATTGGAAAGAACGCTAGTCCCCAACATTGGAAACAATGCTAGCTCCAATTAATGTAGTCTGATAGGGAATCGAACGAAATACTGGAGCGGGCATCTGAACCAACGAAAGATTCAAAGTTGACGATATATTGTAGTTGAACAAACAAAAAAAACATACGACTTCTGGGCGAATAGCAAGGCATCTGGTATAATTTGACAGACACGGATGTGAGACAAGCTAAGGGTCACATGGGCAGGAGCAGCGAGCGTTTAGTGTCTACTCCGCGACAGTTGTTGCACCGGCTAGTACTGCACATGCCTACCGTGCACGGTACAGTACACACGCAGCGATAGGATTCCATGAAAAATATGCAGCGAGGTTCAGTTCAGTCGCCTAAGTATTACATATTTATATACACATGTTAATATTTATTTTGCCAAAGAGATAACTTACACTTCATCCAATTTTTCAAAAAATTTTGGCAGTAACTTCGACATCGGACTTTTTATCAATTTAAACTTGTTGGCAAAAAGAGAAAGCTCTTAACATATAATTTTAGCATGTTTAGCTACTGATTATTTCTCAAATAAAAAAAGTGTCGAGGGCAGATAACAAATGCGGGAAATTCCGNTTTAGCATGTTTAGCTACTGATTATTTCTCAAATAAAAAAAGTGTCGAGGGCAGATAACAAATGCGGGAAATTCCGCTTTTCAAATAAAAATTATAAAATGTATAATGTGCAACGGCTCATGTAAAAGCGGATGCATGATGTTATTGTGTGCATGGTAAATATGTGATGGAGGAAGGCGTTTATCATGAGTCCTGAACAGTTCTCTCGAGGCGGAGGAATGTTTGAGTGGTCTGGTATAGTCCATACATGGTTAATTCCCACTTTACTGAAGCCCTGCTAAAATTCTAATTTCAGGACGTGCATCAAACATTTATTTTTATTATTACGTAATAAAAGGGTAGGGTCTCCGCTGAAAGTCTCATAGAGGCGGGTTATCGACGGTAAGANTTTAGCATGTTTAGCTACTGATTATTTCTCAAATAAAAAAAGTGTCGAGGGCAGATAACAAATGCGGGAAATTCCACTTTTCAAATAAAAATTATAAAATGTATAATGTGCAACGGCTCATGTAAAAGTGGATGCATGATGTTATTGTGTGCATGGTAAATATGTGATGGAGGAAGGCGTTTATCAAGAGTCCTGAACAGTTATCTCGAGGCGGAGGAATGTTTGAGTGGTCTGGTATAGTCCATACATGGTTAATTCCCACTTTACTGAAGCCCTGCTAAAATTCTAATTTCAGGACGTGCATCAAACCGTNGGTTAATTCCCACTTTACTGAAGCCCTGCTAAAATTCTAATTTCAGGACGTGCATCAAACATTTATTTTTATTATTACGTAATAAAAGGGTAGGGTCTCCGCTGAAAGTCTCATAGAGGCGGGTTATCGACGGTAAGACTGCACGCGAGTACAGTGCTTTGCGCGTAGAGGCGACGAGATAGTTGACGCGCATGCCTCGGTCGCCCCTAGCGCTCCCACGCTTTTAGGCGTCAGACGTGCAGACATTAAGAGCCAAATCTCTTCACTCACTCACTCACTCACTGACGTCGAGCCGCCAGATTCCAGGTCTTCCGCACATTTCATCCTGTGAGGCCGTCGTCGCAGAGCCAAGCGAGGGTAGTCGGCGAACAATTATCCCAGTGCTATTTTCTCCACTGCGGACTGGCCGGTCGCCACGCGCCAAGCATTCCTTCCCCTGCCCATCGCGCCGCGATTATCTACTGCAACCATTACCTGCTACAGGTCTGATGCGAAACTTCTGTACGCGGCTGTGAATGAGTGAAGAGATTTGGGAGGATCTTAACATGAGGTCTTGACAGCCGATGAGGGCGATTGAGGTGAGAATGGAGCAACTCCGGAATGAAAGGGCAGGGAAACGGGACATCCCGGAGAAAACCCGCCGACAAGCGGCATCGTCCGGAAGGATTCCCACATGCGAAAATCCGGGAGTGCCCCGGCCGGATAATTGAACCCGGTTCGTCTTGGTGGGAGGCGAGCAGGCTAACTGCTCAGCCACCGCGGCTTCTAAGTGCCTGTGAATAAGTGAACTTTTCGTTGACTGTTGCGCTTTACTTACATCGCGTCTTCAATTATCTTACCCACTCACAACTCCCCAGCTGTACCAACGATTGTTTGTTAGTGTGTTGGTGGATGTGATCAGTTTCACATGCACCAATAAAACTACCATAATTGTGGATAATGTTTGTACTTCCATCATGCTCAGTGGCGTATTTTATAGCTGAGCTTTTTTTATCTGGACAAGCGGTATCTTTTGAAGGACAGATGTTTCATTTCGTGCTCCTTGATTACCGAACTAAAGTGTATAAGATTTTAAAACTGAGGCAGTATTAATACATCGTTGCCCGCGTGGTTATATGAGCGTCGTGTTGAAAGAGTTAAAACACGAGTTACAAATATTTGAGAGAACACCGTCCTGAAACTTTATTTGCAAAGGCAACGTAAATTATAAAAGCGTCCTAAAAACTGAACCTTATAAATCAAATATTAAATATATATATATATGAAAAGAATGAGGTAAGAAGATTACCATTAAGTTATCATTATTACAAACTCAACTAGTGATCAACCACTCTGGAAGGACGGGGGAGGGGGTGCAAAGTAACTGCTAACTGGAAAGTAGAGGGGTAACTGCCATCCTTGGCCCCTCCACCCGCACTCAACGCCAGTGAAGTGTAGCTAGAAATTTCTCAAGCGGACGGCTACACCATCGGTCGCGATGCTGACCAACGTGTTAATTATAACATATACTAGCAGCAAAATTACTACACAATATAATATAATTAATCATAATTTACGGTTACTGCCCATTTTTTTTTTTACCAAAATTAAAGGCTGATTAATAACTTTAATACTAATAATTGATGACAACCTTCGGAGCTGAACGAGGTGGGGAGACCGAAGTCGCAATATTTCATATCCCCCCCCCCCTCTGGCTGCGACTCTGGTAAGAAACAATGGTGTATCGCGAAAAGCTTTCGTGCCAACACATCGGCAACAACGCCGTCACAAAACAGGCACGTATACAGAAGTGAAATAGCGTAGTGGTGCCTTTGATGTGAGTATGGCTGCATGAGACTCTGCGAACGGGCCTTGCGTCTTATTGGCTACTGCGCGTTGCTGATGATTCCCTATTGGCTGGGCTGCCGGCTGGCGAATAAGTTAAGGCTCCCGCTTACCTGCCGCTTGAACTGCTTTGAAGAGTGGTTGAAATACGCGTTTTACCACGGAACTATTATACGCGCGCCCAATGTGCTGATCTACGAAAGGAACACACACACTAGGATGAGGGCTGTTGAGTACTTTCAAAATGTCACTCACGGTAGAAACGCCATTTCAGAATACTCCGAAACGGCCAAAATGACTTTTTCAAAGCGCTGTCACTCAAATAGGTACACGCAGTGCGACTATAGTCCATTCTCGGTTACTTCCTACTTTTCTCAAGTCCTGCTAAAGTTCTATTCCCAGGATATGCCTCCGCCTTGCAAACAACGCTTAACCGATTATAGAAACTTACACCACAGGGACAACGCACCACATTCGAGCGCACTCAGGTAAATCATATTTGGCATAATAACTATTTCTCGCTAGGCATTGCCAACGCATATTAATAATAAATAAAATGTAATTTACAGGAAAAAAATAAAACTTTAATTTAATAAAATAACAGGTAGGTATTTTGATGTAAACGGAAGTACAAAACGCTTGTGATACATGCCATATTTAAGAAATAATCAGGCACGTCACACATGGAGTGATTTTTCAAAGGTTCGATTCAAAAAGAGCGTGGAGAAACCGCGAGTAGACTATAAAAACCCGGCACGCAAGTTCAGAGCCTTGCGCTTAGCGGCGATGGCGCACTTGATGCGCGTGACAAAGTCGCCCTTATCACTCCCGAACTTCTCGACATCAAACGCGCAAAAAATCTGCAGATAAGATGCACTTATTGAATATCGACATTCCAACTGGCTGCTAGTCATTGACGCCATTTTGCTAGCGTGTGCGGCTGGAGATCACTATTATAAACGGATGTTTCATCTCTGCATGCTTAAGTAGGCTGTCACGCTGTGGTAAGTAACCTCCCCCGTTTATGATTGAATGGTGTATTTTTGGCTTGGTGCTGATGCCTGGGGATGCTTAGACACAAGAAGAATTCTCATTGGTCCAGTCAAAATGGAAAGTAGTTGAGAGATCCCGAGAGCGCTCAACGCTTCATAGCGGCGGCGAAATGAACGAACGCATTAAAGGGGAGCAATGCATACTAACAGTAACGTCCGCCACGTTATCCACATTAGAAAATTGCCCGTTACCCTATTTGTGGTGGAGTAACATGGCACACATATGATCGGCGGCGATAAATTCCAACCTCCAGGCATGTATAACCTTGATATATTTTCCTTAGCAGATATGTTTACCAACCTTACTATCTGGCCTGTACGGCATTCAGCACAGCTACGAAAGTGGCGAGGGAATGACAAAGGCGAAGGTGAGAAGACTCATATGCGCGCCAACTGAGAATTGTCTTAACCTGCGCACAGCGACTCTGCCACACTTCCACATTTTGCCATGACCAAACAATTTCTTTCTTGTTCCTCCCACCTCTTTCTTCGTGTGTCTGTTCCTAGTGACAAACTAAAACTTTCTGAAAACCACCTTTCAACCCCCCCTCCTCCCTCTTAAAATTCCTAAGAGACAGTTTGTGCCATGGACCCCTTTTGTAGGCATCCCTGAATCATAGATTAGTNCCTCCCTCTTAAAATTCCTAAGAGACAGTTTGTGCCATGGACCCCTTTTGTAGGCATCCCTGAATCATAGATTAGTGATACAAAAGCATACCCCATAGTGAACATTCTGTTATTAAAATAATATAACTATACATACCCACCATCGGAATACAGAATACACATTTTACAACTACCATTACAAAAAAGAGCACACATATAACAACCCGTAAAATGTAACTTTGTCATAATAAGAAATTAGCAATAATTATTGTGAAAACATAAACCAAGAAAAAAAAAANACCCGTAAAATGTAACTTTGTCATAATAAGAAATTAGCAATAATTATTGTGAAAACATAAACCAAGAAAAAAAAAAATTCAACTGGTGAGATTCGATCTTCAACTCCAATATCTTCTGCTCACAAGTTCCCTCAAAAAAAATTTGGTTGGCTTCCTTTCCATTACAAGACACGCAGGATAGCTTACAAGAACTAATACCTTACTACTAAACTGTGACACTCGGGATTAAAGTACTAATATATTGCCTCTAAACTGTCCAACATATACGCATACACGCACTACTGTTTTTTTTTATCGAATCGTTTACAGCCTATTTTNTTGCCTCTAAACTGTCCAACATATACGCATACACGCACTACTGTTTTTTTTTATCGAATCGTTTACAGCCTATTTTCCCCTTCTCGTTCCGGCGGAGAAAAGCAACGCAGCTACGGACGATCACCCACCGCCATGAACATGAGCCGATGAAAGGAGTTCTAAAAAGGCACTAAAATTGTGAAAATGTGTTTACCATTACGTGCACTATCAGCACGTATCGCGTTTACTGCATATTGTAAAACGTACGTCGTTTCAATACTATTACTCCTGCATTTACGAGGTTTTGATGGAAACATTTGTCACATTTTGTATGACATCCACCACGAAGGCTTAAGGAGGAGGAACGAAGCGAAAGCACGTCTATGCCGTAATGTCCAGTACGCGCTCAGGCAACACGGGGATTAAATTAAGGTCAATTATGAAAACATAAAAAAATAAAGAAAGAAAACTAAAATGCACACGTGTATGTTTTAAAGCCTAACCAGGCGAACCGGCTTCGATTCTCGGCGGGGTCACTCACGGATTTCCGCATGTGGGAATCGCGTCGGACGATGCCCGCTGGTCGGCGGATTTTTCTCGGGGATCTCCCGTTTCCCCTCTCCCTTGCATTTCGGCGCTGCTCTGTTCTCACATCATTTCACCCTCATTGACACTCAAGACCTCGATGTTAGGAGGCNCCCTTGCATTTCGGCGCTGCTCTGTTCTCACATCATTTCACCCTCATTGACACTCAAGACCTCGATGTTAGGAGGCGTCCAAATCACTCAACTCATAATCTGACAGTGTCGAAAGTGTCACTATAGTCTATTCGCGGTTTCTTCGCACTTTTTTAATTACCCCATGAATGACGTGCTTGGTTATTTCCTAAACACGCCATGTATCACAAGTGTTTTATACTTGTGTAAACATAAAAGTACATAGTTTTTTGATAAATTGAACTTTCACTTTTATTTTATCCATAAATTATAATGTCATTAATAATTATTATGAATAAAGACAGGGAGAAAATGTGTGTGTTGGTAATGCCTAGTAAGACACGGTTCTTATGCAAAAATTTTACTACTCCTGAGTGCGCACGAAGGCGGTGTGCTGTCCGTTTGGTGTAATAATCTAGACTCGATTATGCTTTGTTTGCGTGAGGCGGGGGAGGAATGGAAGTATAACTTCAGCAGGGCTTCAGAAAAGTGTGAAGTATCCGAGAATGGACTATAGTATAGGATATTTACGGTAAAGTGAGCACTTTTGAAAAGCTTTCAAAAGTGCTCACTTTTAAACATAAAATAGCATATAATATATACTATTATATATATATAATTTTNAAACATAAAATAGCATATAATATATACTATTATATATATATAATTTTAGTCTTAGACGTTAACTTCCGAGTGCGGTGGAATATACAGAGAGTGCTTATAACTTACATGGCAATTATCTCAAAAGGTGGCTAAAGGATAAGAAACAGCTGAAAGGAATTGCCTTAAACGTGCTCACTTTAGTGTGAACGGCCCGTAACTGGTTTGCTAGAGCGAGACGAGTTTGTTAGCGGGGCTCGAACCTCAGGCAACGAGCAGTCACCCGGGCACCACANACAGACGGCCCCACGTGAGGTGCATCGCGACGCAAGCCCGCCCGGCTATTATTCATACGCCGCGCTCCGTGCGCGTGCGCGGACTCCAACACCGTCCCTCCCCCTTCCCCTTCCATAGAACTCGCGATCCAGAAATCCCGGGCTCCCTCCACTCGGCGATTGCTCGCACCCACTGCGATGCGACTCCACGAGCGGAGAGGGAAAATTTGTGGCTGGTGGCAACGACACCGCAGTGAAACAAACACGAGCCACGTACTCATGAAATATCGGCTGTTCACAGTTAAATTAACACTTTTGAAATCAACCTTTGTAAAAATGTCCCTGCCCCTACCAGCATGCATTTTAAGGGCGTGGGCCCCCAAAAAACTAATAATTTTTTATTTGTACGAAACGTTGTTCAACTTGTACGCATTGCATGTAATGACATTTTCCTAGAAATTTTTTTTTACCCTTTCTATTTTTTTGAATAATTTGATGTCAAATACAACATTTTTCTGTTTTGCTGCAGCCGTAAAAATAAATAATACCTAAATTGTACAAATAAAAAAAAATTACAACAAACCAATGCCGCGGGCTATTGCTTGACATTTATGTAATCATTAAGTAACAGTTCATACATTTGTTAGTCTGTGATTACATGTGTGTCACGCAGTAACTCACGGCATTAAGTTTACTTTGTAATTTTTCCATCTGTACTTTGTTATTACGCTGCAAAAAAAAAAAAAAAAAACAGAACAATTTTGTATTTGACATGAAATTATTAAAAAAATACGAAGTGTAAAATAATTTTTTCGTGGAAAATGTTATCATACACAACGCTTAAGAATTGAAGAATGTTTGCTACAGACGTAAAATAATTAATTTTTTTTTGGGGTCCGACATCCAACGGGCACACTAAGTGGAACGCGCCCAGTAAAGTTGGTAACGACGGACGGAAAGTAGTTCCATGCCTTGAAGTTGAATTTTAGTTAAACGTTTCTGGGTGTTAAAACTATTTATTCAGTTTTTAGTGTTTTTTAAATATATATATAAGTGTTATAAGAAACAAATTCGTATAATATTTATGTATATAACAATTTCACAGTTTNGTTTTTTAAATATATATATAAGTGTTATAAGAAACAAATTCGTATAATATTTATGTATATAACAATTTCACAGTTTGACTTGACCGACGCATGAAGAAAGTGATCAGGCCTATGGCAATGTTAATTTTACAGATGGTGGAAGAATACACAATGTGTATACAAGTAGACCTTAAGCAAAGCTTTCGGAAGTGCTGTTCACAGTAAAGTGAGCGCTTCTGAAATCAACATTTGAAAAAGAAAAATCATTGCCCGTAGCTGCTGATAATTTCTTACTTAGTGCAGTGAAAATACCTAGATTTTCTTTAAGCTGGCCACTCTCGTTTTTAAATTCAGTGCAAGGTAAATATTTTCATCATCCTTAATTGTTCATCCCTTACAACCGCATCGCAAAATTTTAAGACTTATTGTGATAACACAACATTAGCGAAGGAAAGCAGCACAACTTCTGTAGATAGCAATGCAAAATGCAGTGGGCACATCTCTGAACTGTACATCCCGGTACCATGTTATCCTTTCAGATTTAAACACTGGCGGAAGAAAATGCGCCAAAAACGCCACTCCGCTGTCGTATTCGTGTAGTATGTCACGTCATCTGCATGTTTTTAATACCAGCGCTGTTCACTTCACCATCGCCTAATCTTGCCACAACTCCCCGATGACAAAACGAAAGAGTTTGCCCAATCTTGACCTTGTCTCCCGGAGAACAGGATAAGACGAGGATTTGCATACTGGACACAATTTCCGTTGCTTCTAGGTTAACCCATCCAGAACTAAACTTGTTTACTACAGCATTGCTCAACATAGCTTCATAAATAATAATAAAAAACAGACAGCTTCCACAACTGCATCATGAGTAATTAGAGTGGTTGCAATTACCCGACGCAAACTTTTGATACGAACTTCAGAGAGTGATGCTTAAATTCTGTGCTCCTCTTGTGGCTAACGAACGTCAGTTCTATTTCGCTCATTTCACCATTTCAATAATACACACTTTCGCAAGGAAATATTTACNGTGGCTAACGAACGTCAGTTCTATTTCGCTCATTTCACCATTTCAATAATACACACTTTCGCAAGGAAATATTTAGGAATTTAAAAGTCCCATCACTAAACGAAACTTCCGGCATTATTTGTAATCAATTAAATTTTTAGCGTTCTTTTTTATGAATCCGTGCTCATAAATTATATTTAGTTCAAAATGTGTNATTTGTAATCAATTAAATTTTTAGCGTTCTTTTTTATGAATCCGTGCTCATAAATTATATTTAGTTCAAAATGTGTTTCAATGCGTGAAAATCGTTATTAGATATAAACACTTATCGCCGACAGAGATTTTCACATCTGAACAGAACATCTGGTAACCAACACAAAAATCATACCAACACAAATCATTCACCTACCAGCCTGTTACGGATGACATAGCGGAAATACCGTATTTAAATTGGACGATTAGGACACCGCTACCTGCCCCAGTTTACCTTAAGGGCATTGTGATAAATGCTGTCCATCTCAATATCAAATGTTTTAAAATATACAGTCGCGTTGTGAACGGTGTATATTTTTCACAAAAACGGAGAAAATTTATGTTACACCCATGATCAAAAGCCAAATGAATCAAGGGAAGTTTCTTTACTCCAGGAATAAAGAAGGGCAATTCATCGTTTTCTCATTACGGAGTAAAACAGCACGATGTATAAGATTTCACAATATGTCACATGCATTTTTCGAGTGGCAGCATTGAACTTCGTGGCACGTCGCGAGTGACAAATTATCCTGTCGCTGTATACTGGCACGCCCTATCTGAAACGTGAGATGCTTCCCAGGGGCAATGTTAACTTATCACTGCCAACATGACCCAAGTTGCTGGTGGTGCCGCGGCGGTGCAGTGGCCAGGCTACCAACCTCCACCAAGTCGAACCTAGTTTGATTCCCGTCGGGGTAGCTTCCCAGATTTTCGCACGTGGGAATCGTGCCGGACGACGCGGCGCTGGTCGGCGGGTTTTCTCGGGATCTCCCATTTCTCCCACACTTGCATTCCCGCACCGCTCCATACTCACCTCGTTTCACCATCAAGACCCCGTCACTCACTCCTTCACTAACCCAAATTGCTGGAATGGTCAGTAGATGAGTAACGCAGATTTATATTTCAACAGAGGGGCCGCGGTGGCTGGACGGTTAGCCTGCTCGCCTCCCACAAAGGCGAACCGGGTTCAATCGCCAGTCGGATCACTCCCAGACGAAGTCGCTGGTCGGTGGGTTTTATCGGGGATCTCCCGTTTCCCTCGCCATCTCATTGCGGCGCTGCTACATACTCACCTCAATCACACTCATCGGCTCTTAAGACCTTGCTGTTAAGAGCCGCCCANCTCATTGCGGCGCTGCTACATACTCACCTCAATCACACTCATCGGCTCTTAAGACCTTGCTGTTAAGAGCCGCCCAAATCTTTTCGCTCAGTCACTATTTCAACAAGACCCACAGTTGGCTCAGTTAGTTAGTCATGCTGGCCTTCCATCTCNAATCTTTTCGCTCAGTCACTATTTCAACAAGACCCACAGTTGGCTCAGTTAGTTAGTCATGCTGGCCTTCCATCTCTCGAGATCCCACGTTCTATCATACGCCCTCGCCCCAGGATGGTCGAAACTGAAGTGCTTCAATTCCCCTCTCCCACAACAAATAATATGTGTGATTTATTTAATTTGTGTTTTTTTTTTTCAGCAGTATGCTATAGCACATGCAAGGACCAAATTAATTTTGCAAGGTATGCTGTTGATGACGGATGGTAGCACGCTGTAGCCTGTGCAAGAGGTATCCTTATTTTGTCAGGCATGTTACTGTTATGTCCTGCTGTGTATATGTACTGTTTCTGCAATCACTCTTGCATGTACTTTTGCACTGTTCATGTTATGTTTTTTTCTCCAGCAGCATTCTGTAGTACATGCAAAAGCCATATTCATCTTGTCAGGAGTGTTGCTGTTGGTGGATAGTGGTGCTGTTGATGGTTTTACCTGTACAACAGGTATCCTTATATTGCCAGGCATGTCACCGATAAGTCGTGATCTGTGTACTGTGTCACATTCCACAATCACACATGCACGTACTTGTGCACCGGATTTGGCGTCTATGTTGGGTCTCCAACCTGGGGTTTATAGTAAATTCCTGGGGGCTCAATGCTTATCCTAGCGGAGGTTGTTAATGTGAAATGGTATTCGTATCACACTAGCACTGTAGTAGTAGTAGTAGTAATTAGTGATCGCATCGTAGTTGCCTTTATTCATTTTTACAGTGCTGTCCTCCCCTTTCCTCTTCATCTACCACTACTGTACTCTTTCTCTCTGTCTGTCGCCTGTCTGTGCGTTCCTTTGTTGGCTTTGATTTTTCTTAGGTGGGTCATTTTTCCCGTTCGCAGCTTCGTAAACCGCCTGTGCACTATGCTTGCGATGCTACTGGTGGCTTTTATACGCACACATGTAAACAACTTGTTTGCATATACAGAAAAAAATTCCTGTGGCGTTTTTGCTGGTGTAGTGTACTACCCCAGTCCCAAGCCCGGGAGCCTTCCGCATGGTTATGCCACGCAGAAGGTAAAGTGCGAGGGCGATGCTGCGAACTTCATCATCATCATCCTTGCGAGAGCGGTGAGAGAGCCACCACAAATGATTCAATACCATGGCTAGCTATTACATATACAGAAGTGCGCGCGCTCACGCATGTACCTCGCTGTGCAATTAGCTCTCTAAAAACGAAATATTTCCTGCGTGCATGAGTGCCGGCTACGTTCCATTACAGCGCGCGAGCGCAGACAAGTTGGAGAGAGACAGACACGTGTGTGGCATGTACATTACCATGCAATTGGCTCTGTATGCGTGCATATATCTTTTATGTAGACACGCATGTTGTCAAAATTTTCTTGTGTATATATATATATATATATATATATATATATATAAAATTNAGTGTGTGTGTGCGTGCGAGCGCGCGGTGCCTACTGTTATTTCATGCAACAAGTTTATTGTCTGGAGAGTGTGTAGGCCGATGGGAGTATTTATTCTCATAACTGTACAATGGCGATCCTTTTTCACGATTATAAGTTTATTGTCTGGCGAGTACGTAGGTCGATGCGCGTGTATACGCCATTTCATCTCCTAACACATCACATATGATGGTTGTTTGGTCAAAATGCTGGACTGGCGACCCAAGGGGTGCCGGAACGATCCCGCATGCCTGCTGTATTTTTAAAGTTCTGAAATACCTAAGAAAATTTCCAGCGCTCCTGGTGGCAATCAGCTGAACTCACCTCCCCGATGCTAGTGCACCCCTACTGGCGACGAATGAACCAACTTGCATGCACAACATGGCCACACCGATACCAGCGCTCCTAAACCACGAAATGGAAAACGGGGCGAGAAAATAACGGAGACTGGAAGGAATATGAGAAAACCCCCTGAGAGCTAGAATGTACGGAAGGCAGGAAGGAATGAGAGGGCACATGAAAAATAAACACAAAAGAGATTATATTTCCTCTGGCCTTCCTTATTGAGAAAAATCCCCGAGGGATATAATGAACATGAGAAAGAAATGACAGAGTATGAGAAATACATTAATATCGGAATGAAAGAGCGGGAGAAAAGGAATTGGAATACAAGAACGGGAGAAAAATACTCNCCCAAGGGGTGCCGGAACGATCCCGCATGCCTGCTGTATTTTTAAAGTTCTGAAATACCTAAGAAAATTCCCAGCGCTCCTGGTGGCAATCAGCTGAACTCACCTCCCCGATGCTAGTGCACCCCTACTGGCGACGAATGAACCAACTTGCATGCACAACATGGCCACACCGATACCAGCGCTCCTAAATCACGAAATGGAAAACTTCTCACGATCTGGCGGCGGGCGCGGAATCAAATATGGCGGCAGGCATGGGAATTGAAGATGGCTTAGCACACTCTGGTGGTGGATGTGGGAATCAATTATGGCCGCCTACAGTAGACGACAGACGGCGGCGGTGGAGGACGCAAAAAGCAAGAGAGGGGGACGGGGCGAGAAAATAACGGAGACTGGAAGGAATATGAGAAAACCCCCTGAGAGCTAGAATGTATGGAAGGCAGGAAGGAATGAGAGGGCACATGAAAAATAAACACAAAAGAGAAATATAAAGGAGACCGGAAGGAATATGAGAAAAATCCCCGAGGGATATAATGAACATGAGAAAGAAATGACAGAGCATGAGAAATACATTAATATCGGAATGAAAGAGCGGGAGAAAAGGAATTGGAATACAAGAACGGGAGAAAAATACTCNATGAGAAATACATTAATATCGGAATGAAAGAGCGGGAGAAAAGGAATTGGAATACAAGAACGGGAGAAAAATACTCGGAGTGCAAGAGTGTGAAGTGCCGAGGTGGAATGATAGAGCAGGAGGGGAAAAGGGAAATCCAATATGGCCGTCGCTTACGAGGAATGCCAGAGCAGGAGGTTGCTGCTTGACGTCATCCAGGATGGCCACCAGATCGTCTCCTCGTTCCCATCCAGCATCCAGTTGACTCAGAAACCTCTATTTCCTACTACTTCCGCTGATACTGACGAGATGGATCTGGCGTCTGAGTTGGTGACTACACTTCTTGCTGGGACCACTTGATGTGCAAAACAGGCGGTCTCAGCAATAGCCGACGACCGAAAATGGCGGTGGTAAACGATAATTCTAACCAAGAATCTGTAACATTGCTGGTGTTTGTCAACGATAAGAAGAGATTAAGAATGGATTAGTATTCAATTAATTTCACCTGAATTAAATGTTCATTAATCTCCCTATCATGAACAATTCATCTATCGTTAAAAACACTATAACAAACTCGTCGGGCGTACCGGACGCCATTACTTCTACCGCTGGCACTGCCACAACCCTTAGCTTTATTCATTTTAACGGGCACACCGACTGAAATGGGACCAGTAAAGTTGGTAACGACGGACGGAAAGTAGTTCCACTTCGTAAAGTTGAATAACAATTATTAAGAAAACATTTGTGACCACTGAAATTATTTCTTTTGCTTCCTGTTTTTTAAATGCATGTAAATCTAAGAATTAGCACATTTGTAAAATATTTACTATTGTAATAATTTCAGAGCTTCACTAGACCAACGCATAAATAAAGTGACCAGGCCCATGGCAATGTTAATTTTGCATGTAGTGGAATGAGTGAGTGAAGAGATTTGGGCGGCTCTTAACATCGAGGTATTGAGAGCCGATGAGGGTGAAGCGAGGTGAGTACGGAGCGGCGCCGGAATGAACGGGCGGGGGAAACGGGAGATCCCGAGAAAACACGCCGACCAGCCGCATCGTCCGGCACGATTCCCACATGCGAAAATCCGGAAGCGACCCCGCCGCGAATCGAATCCGGTTCACCTAAGTGGTAGGCGAGTAGTCTAACCACTACATCACCGCGGCCTTACATGTGGTGGAATAAT
Organism: Clitarchus hookeri; assembly: GCA_002778355.1. Classification (NCBI taxonomy): domain Eukaryota; kingdom Metazoa; phylum Arthropoda; class Insecta; order Phasmatodea; family Phasmatidae; genus Clitarchus; species Clitarchus hookeri. The sequence goes on from NQII01000900.1 coordinate 423,651, forward strand.
ACGCAATGTGTGTGCAAATAGATCTTGAGCAGGGCTTTCCAAACTGCTGATTCCACCAACGCCGCGCCGGCAGCGCGGTGTTGATGTTGACGAGAAGAGAGGGTTAGCGTCCCGGGGGAATTGCATACCAGAACGTGGCACTCCAAGACGCCATTGGCGCGGGGCCGCAAAGGGAAAAGGGCAGAGTCCCCGGGAGTAGCGCAGTGCGGCGCAGACGGGCCGGCAAGGTCGCGCCAAAGTAATTTCCCATGTTCCCCGGGAGAGAATAGGGGGAGGAGGCTAGACAACCAGTCA
>NQII01000900.1:424195-442928 GCA_002778355.1 Clitarchus hookeri
ATTGGATTGTTGGTTTTTATAGCTTGTTTATATTTAAAAAAAAAATTGGAAGTAAAGTGGAGTGGAGCGGAGAGATTTGGGCGGCCCTCAAGGCCCCCGCCTACCTAGCGCATTTATACGCTTTTGAGGCAGAGAACGCGGAAGCGATAAGGTCGTCACTGCAACATACATAAAATGCGCCATCGCCACTATGCACATGAACTGGCGCGCAGTGTCCTAGTCGCAATGCTTGTGCCTATAGGACTTTCAGCAGTGACCCTATTATTTTATTGGTAGAAAATCTGTACGAAGGTTCAATGCAGGGTCCTTGAGTAGTTTTGTATGTATATCAAGCGTATATTTTGAGTTGCAGAAATTTTAAAAAGCTGCTTTTATTAATTTTGATGCACTATGAAATGGTGCTTTTAACGTGCGTGACGTCTTGAAAGAACTTAACAGCCCTCGTCTGACGAGTGTGTTACTTTCGTACATCAGCACACTGGACGCACGTTTAATAGTTTCGTAGAAAAACGTGTATTTCAAACACTGCAACGCAGTTTAAGCGTCAGGTAGGCGGGAGGTCTTGAGAGCCGATGAGGGTGAATCGAGGTATGGAGCAGCGCAAGAATACAAGGGCGGGGGAAACGGGAGATCCCTGAGAAAACCCGCCGACCAGCGGCATCATCCGCCAAGATTGCCGCATGCGAAAATCCAAGGGAGAACCCACCGAGAATCGAACCCGGTTCGCCTAGGTGGGAGGAGAGTAATCTAACCAATACGCCACCACGGTCCCGTATTTAAAAAAAAATTTCCTTAAGTACCGTAAATCCAACTATCAGTTTACCTTGCACAGCAGCACAAACTGAATACGAATTCGTATTTATGACACAACATTGATTTTGCCAAATTTTGACGGAAATTTATCGTAAAAATTTAAATAAAATTAAGTGTGAACCACATAACGACTCACGAATTCAGTTATTCTGAATTGTAGTCTTACATGTTAATTATGTGAAATGTTGATATTTGTGCTGGAAAAGATAAATAACTTTTTTTTTAACTGTCATCAAATTACAATTTGACGTATCATCAAACACAAAAAATATACTAGACATACATAAAGTATTTTTGGCACAGTCACGCGCTTGGTATAGCAAACTGGAAGAACCGCCTAAGCTCGCAGTACAGTCGGCAGGTATACGCTAGCAGCCACGTGGCAAAACCACGCTCCGAACGAACAGGAAGGCCAAGTGTATGGAGCTATAGTGTATGGAGGCAGAACCATACTCGGTTCTGCCTCCACGCCACGCGAACATTACGCGACACGTTGACCGAAGATCTGAAGGGAAATTGTCACATTCGCGCGGGTATAGACAATGCCGTCGAACGAGTGTTCAGTGTTGATTTACAGAATCTCAAAATTACTATTCCAAACCGAAATAACACACTGTACTATGTACCAGCAGAATGTTTTAAAACCACGCATGCCGCCTTACATAAATAAATAAAAAAAAAGGCAAAACAATTTGCTTTTACAAAACCGAAATATTTAATAATTTAACAGAAAACTTCAGAAACATGGAAATTATCTACTCTCACACATGTTTGTAATACGTCTTATACCAGCTAAAGCATATGTTAGACACGATTGTCTACAAGACATTCGCCCGGCTAAGTAGACGACCCGCAAGGTTGTAGGCTAATTGTAAGAGCACTGAAAAAAAGGTTTTGTTGAATCAAACTAAGTTTGTATGGCGCAATCAAATTAATTGTTTGTATTGGGAAAAAATAAATATGTTGTTGTTGAAACCAAATAATTTTCTTGTTCTTATTTGGTTGCCGCAAACAAAGATTTGGTTGGTGAAACTAATTATTTGTTTGGCTCTACGCACATTAAACAGTTTCCGTTAATATAAAAAAACTTGAAAGCACAAACGAGATTCGAACCTAGATCTTTGCGGCCGAGCGCTACGCCCTAAGCCACCTCAGCTAAAATGAGTATGGTTGAAGTATCAATGTTTTTGAATACGTACAGTTCGAATACTGGACAACATGCGCAAGTAAATATTAAAAATAGTACAGCTTTACTTTTCAGTATCCTGTTGAACTTGCTTAATTAGGACATTAATACAATTATTAAGCATTGATAAAAGAACTCACAAACACAGTTACTAACACACTTGTCACAAAAGATACGAAAAAACTCTCGAGCTGTATTTTCTAACGAAGGCAATCAAGTGAGTGGCCAAATAAATTAAACAGTCGATTCAACAAAATATTTTGTTGACAGTCTAATTTCTTTTGGCCGAACGCAGAGGTTTTATTAATTCATGTAAGTATTTCGTTAGATGAACAACATTAATTTTGTAGCTTTTCAAGTTTTGTTTACTCAACAAAATATTTTTTGGAGCAACTAAATATATTTTTGACCCTACACAAATAAATATTTTGCTGACTGGAACAAACCTTTCTCTCAGTGAGTAAGCAATGAACAAGACTTTACCGTCTATTTTCTGTTGATCGTTCGAAACATCTCGTATATACTTACTGCAAAGCTTTTTATTCTGAAAGAATTAAAATAATATTGCTGTTGATATGTTCGCTTCTCAGTCATAACCAGAAAGGTAGCTATCGGTTTACAATAATAGTCTAATTAAAGTAATAGAATCTCACGAAAGGATGTGCCCATTTTACAACAGACCTAGTATTTCAATTAGTTACTACGCTAAGTATTTTTTTTTTTTAAGCTGGGCTCAGCGTAGGAAACACAATGGTTCCGTTGTCGCGATTTAACAGCTATATTAATCGAATTTTTACTTAAGTGGGCTCGGTTTTTCCGAGCTCTTGATTCTTCTGAGAAAAAAAGGCATTAATTGCGAACAATCCAACTTCACATCACACGAGTGAGGGTACCCTTGTTAAATTAATTATCCTGCACGCAGGTGCACCGAAACACAGGCAGTTACTGCTTCGCAAGTCTGCACTCAGTAATTGCCCAAGTATAAGCTTCGCGTGTACAAGACAGGGGTAATGGGGAACACGCCATCTGTGAAGTAATAAGGGACACAATTTTCAACACCAGGATAATCTAAGTGACGAAGAAAAAGCCTTATTTGCACCCACAAACGGCAATGTCCACGAGCTGATAATTAGAATAGCTTCCCCAAATTATAAAAAAATATACTTGTTTTCTAATAAACGCCTAAGTCATTTTGAATTGTTAAGCGTCGTAGTTGCTGCAGACATGTACATTTTCTTATTTAAATTTTTTTTGAGCTTATTTGATAAATATTGGTTGCAGCAAATGCCAGCGGCGTAACACTCTAAAAACGTTTCTGGTAAACTTCCTATACTGTAATGGAAGTTTTTAACCTATACATTGTATGGAAATAATACCACATGACAGACTACAAGTACACGAATGTTGAGCGTCTTTACTATGCAAGGTTGGGGAATTCCCTACCCATTTGACTGTTTGGTGAGTGAATGTAGGAACGGTACCAAGATTGGATGGGAAAATTGTTTACCATTCGCATTTTCTCACTATTCGTATACATTGAGCTGTGCCAACACAGGTCTCAAACTGGGTCGCTCTGTGAGGAAATTAACACTCATTAACATAAACACTAACATACTTTCTCTCCTGAGACCTGCGCCAACACAAGCATATTATTACTGGTCATTTTGTACTCATTACCTACAAGGCATCTATTGAATAAATTATTTATATTTACTTCCTTTAAAAGTGCCATATCAATACAACAGTACAGTAAACAAAAATTATAAAAATATATATATATAAAAGATTTTGTTGGCTGACAGCTTACTTGTACGTTTATGGAGGTTACTATATTTACTACATTAAGTGCATACAACCACACAATCATATAAAAAAAGATTCACAAGTAGCTACATAAAAATAGTAAAAATGACTGTCTACAGAATGTCTGGATACTATTTTTATGTAATATTGTCCCCGAATCCTCATTTTTCACTCTACTGGCAACATCGTGGAGTAATCACGTTAGACTCCTTCCCAATTTGCAGAAACCCAAGGCAGGTTAAGAACAGTTACTTGTTGAGCACAGAAAAGGCGATTTCTTCAACACACCACACCATAGGTTCAAAATGCAGTACAGTGCCTTTTTTCCTTCGGCGCAAATGGTAAAAGACAGTTTTAATCCCTTAAAAGTAGATGCCTGTAGTCATACAACAACGACGAATGCTCTGCTTTTGTGGACAGCAGAACTCTCCGGCAGCTGGCGAGCCTTCATCGACAAATGGGGCGAAATGAAGTTCGGCAACGAGGCAACCAGAGCCCCGATGTAAGACGAAATCTTGTTCTCCACGACGAAGGTCCCAATCAGCAATGAAGGACAGTTCACTTCTATCAAAACGAAGCACGAAACAGTCCACGATTTTTAAATTGTCTCACGATCGCATTCATATTCTCTCGTCGCATGGCTCGTGACTTTCACAATCCAGCCCACATATTTACTCCGTCGTATATGATACGCACAATCAATCCAAAGTCAATTTTATATGACCGCTTTGAGCAGGTCAACTATACTGTGCCATTGTCTAACCGAGCGGTAACAACACGTCAGGCCTGCTCCGTGCACTCACTCCTCAGCTCGCAGGCAAGTCCCCCAGCACACACAAAGGCGCGCAACTCCCAGCTCTGTGCAGCGCCCCAAGCGGCCGCGAGCCCAAACCAACTTAATACAAACCGTCTATCCCAACATGTAAATAGTACACACATAACAATATTTATACAATTGTATATATAATTACATACATAGTATTAATTATAATTTGGTAAATTCATTCCTAACAAACAATAATATTGTATATTTGGTATTTACAATTCCAAAGAGCTTCAACTGGTTAATCTAATCACTAGGGCGCGGCAGATGAATACGTAGTAAAGTAAGTAAGTGAAAAACAAAGATGCACCACACACATGTGAGAACACGACACAACACTAATATAGTAATTTTACAAATAATTTGTTGGAGTGAATGTAAAATAAAGTTACCGTAGTCCTCGCCTCAGTCAGGGACNATATAGTAATTTTACAAATAATTTGTTGGAGTGAATGTAAAATAAAGTTACCGTAGTCCTCGCCTCAGTCAGGGACAAAATTTATTAAATTCCCATTTTGAGACTCCGATATGTCGTTCCTGCCCAAAATGATGCACAGTCCACGTATTGTGAAATGGGCATGCCCTTTCTTTACGTTTCTTCGGTCGAGGACCTAATGAAGTGGCTTCAAGGGACGCTGAACAGCACATGTGTCCAAGTAAGAAATATGATGGAAAATAAACCACTTGCTAATTTCTTGAAAGAGCTCCTACCAAGACAGAAAAGATATAAGCAGAATTTGACTAGTGGTGGAATGAAGACGAGCAAAATTTCCAATGACCCATGGCACCGTGTTTGGGTAACGAGGATTTACGTAAAAAGCTAGGACATCCAAAACACCTGCAGCATATTGCGATAAAATAAAATAAGCAGTGAATTTATGCACATTTATGTATTACACATGACGCGAATACTCAAATAAAATTGGCACGTGTACTTATGTATGCGCGTTAGAAGTTATACTTCTTTGGCGTGACTAAAATAAAATTTTATTATGTATGCAAATAATGTATGTAAGCAGGAAAAACGATAAAATGACGAAGAAAGACATTAAATACAATTAATAAAGGTTTGATTAAAGAACATAATTAAATTACCCTCAACGTGCTAAAAGAGTATAACTTAATAAAATAATACTTACAAAAAATTAACCTCAAATACTTGAAAACACTTTCAAAATTTTATTAGACAATTTTTGCCACTAACAAATTTTTCACGGCACAATGTAAGTAAAATTAATAAATAATATATATATGTATGTATATATATATATATATATTACATGAACCGATTTTCTGTCGTTTGTATACAGCTAGACGACACGCGCATGCGCGTTGGGTCGTACCCCTACCACGTTCACTGTCGAATTTCGTTACACTGTGCGCGCGCAACTTCCGNTGGGTCGTACCCCTACCACGTTCACTGTCGAATTTCGTTACACTGTGCGCGCGCAACTTCCGTTGCACACTAAACGTTTTCCCTCAACGCGCCAAAAGAAGTATAACTTAAATAATTTAACAACATTCATTACGCTATAGTATGTGAATGACCTGACAGGAAAGAATATTCTATGTTTAATTATAATCCAGACTTAGCTTTAGCGTCAATAATATCACCAAGTGACGACAGCGAGGTCATTAGAAGGAATGAGTGGCCTGGGGTGCAATTCTCATTGCACTTCCTCGCGTATCGGAACTCCACATAACGTGAGCACTGCTAGCCACGCGTAGTGGAGATAAGGACGCAGCCTACTTGGCGTTTGAATAGCGCTGCAGAGTTTTAGAAATTCGCGTATTTTTATGAAACCATTAAACGTGTCCCCTTTAGACAAATGCACGAAAAGAATACACTTCTAACGAGGTACTCCGAGCACTCCAACATAGCTAACAACGGCTTTTTCACACTGCTGTATTTCGTAACATACTGATCGGAAACATGCGAAACTATTATAGGGACCTACATTAAACTTTGCTTCAGACTTTCCACCAATAAAATGATAGGATCGCCGCTTAACGTCCCATAGGTACACGCAGCACGACGGAAACACTGCACACCAGTTGAGCGCTTTGCGCGTAGGAGCGATGGGGAACTAGGTACGCGTGTCAGTGTCGCCCTTATTGCACCCACGTTTCCCTGCCTCAAACGCGCTTAAAGCCGCAAGTAGGCGGCGCCCTTAACAATATTCTGATAAAAAGCTGACTACTACACTTCAGGCCATGACAACTTCCCTTATTGTTCCCACGAAGTACATCAGCTCCCTTTAAGAGAAAAGTTATTGAGAATCGCGGNACTACTACACTTCAGGCCATGACAACTTCCCTTATTGTTCCCACGAAGTACATCAGCTCCCTTTAAGAGAAAAGTTATTGAGAATCGCGGCCCTGGGAAAACGTCGGAAAACCGAAGTCAGAATCACCGTACCGGGAAACGAACCCGGGCCCGCCATAATGCCAGTCCACCGTGCTACAACTGTGCACCACTCCCCTAGGTTCGTACAGTTTCAACATCGACTGTGGAGCGTAGTTACACGCCGTGCATGTTCAGTTTTCCCCGCGAGCGTCGTCAATGCTTGCGCACGGCATGGGGCGCCGGTACCCCTTCCCCAGCCCCACAAGCAGAGGAAGGGTGGTTAGGCCGCAAACACACACTTACGACATGCACGTGTGTGCAAGACGGGCTCACGACGTCCACCCTCACGCCCGCCGGCATCCATCCCCGCTGCACGAATGCAACAACTAGGTGCTGTCCCGTTACCCAAGTACATTACTGCACACTGAGAATGCTTTAGTCGTGTACACTGAAAATAAGGAACGGAGAATGCGCAGCATTTGACACATTGAGAAATAAACACAATAAAGACTCCGCCTTTTAGTTACACCAATAAAACAACATTGTAAGATAATTTTTTTTTTTTAGCACTCTAACCCTAAATCCGTTACTTTTCCAGCAAAAATTCGCGCAAAACTGGCTGAAAGAGGAATGAAGTAGACTAATGCACCTGGACGTAACGAAGAAGCTACTTACATGCCGCACAGCGCGCATTATTTAAGTATCAAAACACGACCTTACAGGAGCTGCGTTTGAATTCACTGTAAATTCCCTTCGATCTCTTAATTGCCTCCAATTACCCAAATGCTGTCTTCCTGCCGTGGCGAAATTGCCGTCTAGAATTCGAATACTGTTGTTCATTTTGCTCTTATAACAACTAACATACAAGTGGGAGAGTTATAAATTGGGATAATCAATATCTATAATAAACATCATGCATGTCGCAATGGTTTGTTTACAAACAACACTGCAAGCAAATAGCGGGAAGAAGCGACCCTGATAATGCGAAGGTGTTATAAACGGGCGTTCGACGGCGTATTCGTACTGTAACAGCGATACTGTAAAGTCATGGAGTATTTAAGAATACAGAGCTGAAACCGCCCTTTATACAGCAAACTCCAGCCAAACACGCCAGAAAAATGGCGTCACTGGCTAGCAACATGTCGGAACGGTGTTAGCAAATCAAAGTCTGGAAACCTTGCTCACCAGCCGGCAACCCAGCCAATAAGGAAACTTGCGACTCATGTCAGACAACCCAACATGCCAACCATCCATACCATCTCCTATAATCCAAGGAAAACTCAATTCATACTAATCAACCATGCAACCAACACAACAACCGCAGCGTGCAGTAACCAATCAGACACAAGGCCCGTTCCCAGAACCTCGTACAGCCAATCAGAGAATGGGTACGCCCACATCAAACGAACTGCCACGTCATTCCGCCTCTGCGCACTTATCTACTCCGTGAAAAAGTCACTCTTTTTAAGCAGACGAAGCAAGACAAGAACACTTGGCAAGCAAGTTCGAACACAGGGAAGGTTTCCCCGATCCGAATTCTCCTTTGCCTAGATTTCAGTTGGACAAACCTGGGTGTCGCAATGATACAGGCTACTCATGGCAAAAGTCAGCACTTTTTGAAGCCCTCTCATTTGGAATAATAGTAAATATATACATTTTATTGTAGCATTAGACGTTTATTTTCAGGTCCGGTGAAATATAAANGGTGGGATATCCGTGGAGGCGCATTCTGTTTATTAGTTAGGTTACTGCCCTGGCCTTCCTTCCCCTTATTGCCTGGCCAGGTTATAAAAAGTGAAGGGGCTGCGTTAAGAAGAAAAAAGGGCCCTAATTTTTCTTTTGCCTTGTCCCGTAACCATGGCACGGGTTCACGCCCGGAACATCTCAACTAAAACGAGACACGTAATTCGCGGAAATGACAGGTCCTCGTCGGAAGATACCCACACTTAAACTGCACATTAGTGATGCAGTGCACCGGAAATAGGGAGGTAGCGATGTTCAGACGGTTCCAGGCCAAAGCATTTGAGCGAAGTTCTTCATTCCACTGAAGTAAATTTCATTATATGTTTTGCGATTAACAATTTACACATTTTATTTGTGGGAAATATTTTACCAAAGGAGCTGCAGTATGATTGATAAATGTTATTATGTTTATAATTATAAACTTGAAGCTTCGTTGATACAGCACTCAATTATCAATTACTATTGAGCTCCTACATTGTAAAATAAGTAATTTCCCTGTAGCTGAGTATTATTCAGGACCACTGAGATAAGTAAAAGAGAAAGTTTGCTGAAAATAAACCGAATGAGAAAAATATCTTATCACTTGCAGTTATATATCCAACAGTAGGCTATAATTCACAAGTAGAAATTCGTTATTAGTAGCTGTAGCAAAATTTAGTCACCATTTCGTCTGGACGTAACATATTGAGTTTTTATAAGTAAAAAAAGCTCACAATAAACTTTATATTTTAGGCATATATTTTAACTTCCATGGCCGTTTTTTTTTTGCATCATAGCAACCAAGGAGTAGTGTATCACATGAAGGAAGTAATAAATTACAAGAAAAAGTAAATCCATACATTATAATTCTGACCTCAGTTACGTCAACGGACGTGACAGAATAAAATGAAAACATTGTTCAAATCACTTGACAAANTGCTGAAAATAAACCGAATGAGAAAAATATCTTATCACTTGCAGTTATATATCCAACAGTAGGCTATAATTCACACGTAGAAATTCGTTATTAGTAGCTGTAGCAAAATTTAGTCACCATTTCGTCTGGACGTAACATATTGAGTTTTTATAAGTAAAAAAAAGCTCACAATAAACTTTATATTTTAGGCATATATTTTAACTTCCATGGCCGTTTTTTTTTGCATCATAGCAACCAAGGAGTAGTGTATCACATGAAGGAAGTAATACATTACAAGAAAAAGTAAATCCATAAATTATAATTCTGACCTCAGTTACGTCAACGGACGTGACAGAATAAAATGAAAACATTGTTCAAATCACTTGACAAATAAGTGGAATCCTGCCGAAGACGTGATCAAAATCATTCGTGGTCACAAATGCGGACGTTAAGTCTATTTTATAAAGCTCGCCAGCTCGGCATCACATCGTCACCTGCTATGGTTTATAATATGCTGACGTAAATTTTAGCACGACACAGGACAAATAATGGTTTCTGGAAGTTCGCCGCTACAGTTCAACTATATGACCACAGCCGAGAAGAAAAAGAATCTGTTTTGCGCTGGCGACTTGCAGAGGTGGCAACAGCAAACAGCAGTCGCACAGTACCTACCTTCATCAAATAAACTAAACTACGTCATATCCGTAAAACTACTGAAACTATGTGCTTGAGGTTGTTGGCGAAATATTTCCCAATCCAAGATGGCTGGAGCCGATTGCTCTCAAGACACATTCACCCAAGCTGGAGTGCAGGAAAAAAAACGATTAAGAAATAACCTCTGAAATTGACCTTTGCAAATGATCTCTACTCGTATATCTATAGCTTTAATGCGAACAATGATTGGCAAATGCACGCTATGGTAATGTTGGCAGCAAGTAAGTCCATGTTTGCACGTCTTGCACAGTATTTTTTTTGTATTTGTATAAGCAATCCTTTCGAAACTAGTTGCCGAAGATAATTTTGTAATACTGCTATAAACGTAAACAATTTTGCATGTTTACCAAAACAATGTGTTTGTAATGATACAATATTTCAGATGCAGATATACAAGAAAATCCTTGAAAATTAGTTGCCAAAGATTTTCTTGTGACTCTACAGCTGAAATATTGTTATATTTAAAAATACAACTAGTTTCCAAATAATTGTTCGTAAAAAGCACAGAAAATTTTTACTGTGCATCATCAGTGTGGTGATGAACATTTCTTTTAGTTTCTATAGTAAGATTTGGCATGACAGAAACATATTTTCGTGTGAATTAATATCAAAGTATTACCGTCGAACGGGATTACAACGGTTACAGAGATAACTGTAGTCAAAACAATGAAATATGTGTAAGGTCACTCTTTCCTTAGAATAACGTCGACAGTGTAACAAGTGTGTTTGCATATCTCAGGGTTTATAACGTGTCTTTCACTGACCTGGCCATTTTTCTTACTTTGGCCACAGTCGCCCCCTTGCGATCTTAGCAACCACGGTCAACGGTACTTGATCGACTCGAGGATTTTATTCACCAGGTCCACGGTAACATAAATTTTTTATATGAGGCGGTAGGTAGGATACACAAGACGTGAAATAAGAAAAAAAAAAGAGTATCTCAAAAGTGCTTATAGGATGTTCTCTAAAGTTAGCACCTTCGAAAGCCCTGCTTAACATCTACTTGCGTGCTCGTCGTGTGGCCTTCCATCATATGCTGATTTTGCAAAGGAGCTCATCACTTTATCCTCGCGTCGGTCAAGCGAAACTGTGAAGTTACTGGGAAAACAAATATTTTACTAACGTGTTCATTAAAACATTTATACGTATTAAAAAAACAGAAAACGAAAGAAATCGTTACAATATTTACGGATGTTTAACTAACACGTATAATTCGACGTTTATACATGGAACTACTTTCTGACAGTCGTTACCAACGTTACTAGCCGACCTCCCGTTGCGGAGTCGGTTTGGGATGCGGGAGGTTCTGGGTTGGAATCGTAGGTAAGGCATGGGTGTTAGTTTAAGCTGGGTTATAAGATAGTTAATAAGCCATCCCCCTGATAAGCCTTCAGGCGTAAAACCGGGAGATGTTAACAAGCTCTTTCCTATCAAATTCAATCCAACCAATGTTACTGGTTACATGCAGTCATCGTGCCCGTTAAAACATGTGCAGGTGGGAGGGAGTGACACCACTGTCAGAAATTCAATCAACCTCAGGAAAAATATTGGCTCTCAAGAACTCCATGTTAAGAGCATAGACTAACGATGAGGTAGACCGATCTCGCTGGCTGCGCACAACCAATCTCCGTGGCCCAACATTGAACTGCTTTTCTGTCAACGCGACTAGCAAAAACGGCGTGGATTGGATTTGAGGTTAGGACACTGATTAGTAAAAAGGTTATTTGAGATGTTTGTATACTTCCTCTAACCATTTTGTAATGCAGTTTGATTAAATTCAAATTTAGAAAGTATTTTATTCCTATAAAAGTGTTTTGTCTATTGAAAATTGAACATACGCATTCGTCACTGTTGACCATGTGACTTCGACAGCTGTCTACTTTTTGGGTTGGTCAACGTTGGGCACATGCGCATAAGACGAATAAGCGGCCTACCTCATCTTTAGTCTATGGTTAAGAGCCGCCCAAATCTCTCCACCAAGTTATTACCTGCGGAAAAAATGCTGCCGGCGGCGTTTCGCAAATAGGCTGCACCTTCACGCGCACATATCAAATCCCGCCGCCTGCTCTCACGCGTTCCTGGAGCAGCGACGACCTTGAACCAAGGCTGTGGCCCAGCTCACGCGACGTTTATATAAGCGCAAAGGCAGTCCCAAGCAGACTAGCCAACCTTTCCCAGAGAAATTCTCTAAATCAGCACACAAAAATCACCACACTGTAACTTTAAGTCTATTTCAAATTAAATTTAGACAAAATATATAACACATTATTTATTATTGCGCTTTATACACACACGCCATTGCCATAAACTGAATCAATTAAACCTTTGAAACAAAAAAAATCCCACCCGCAGTACTTTAATAACATATTCGGCAACCATAGTCATTTGGGGTAACTTTGCACCAACTATGGGTAACATCTTACCACATTTTTCGTTTATAACTAAGGATTTGCAGCATCCACCTTAATGTTTACTTCACTGCCACTGTTAAATATTAAATTTGTAAGGAACATGGTAGTGTAAAGGTATTCTTCGGGCATTCATTAAAAATAAAATTAGGCAGGCGGTACAAGGTTGTCCTGATGATACAAAGTTACCCCAAATGATTGCACGTACAAACGAACCGTACTCTCAAGCTGTATAAACGGATACTTCCAGCACTTTTCCGAAGTAGAGGTTCCCAAAACTTCGCTTACGACGGGGCCACACCGTGTCGTTATTCCTGCGACAGACAACCCACACGACTACCTATGAAGCGATATCCACACGTAATATGCATCTCAAGATAATCCCATGCTTTCTCCAGGGGTAGGAGCCGCGGTGACTGAGCGGTTAGCGTGCTCGCCTCCCACCAAGGCGAACCGTGTTCAATTCCCGGCCGGGTCACTCCCGGATTTTCGCATGTGGGAATCGTGCCGGACGATGCCACTGATCGGCGGGTTTTCTCGGGAATCCCCCGTTTCCTACACTCTGGCGCTGCTCCATACTCACCTCCATCACCCTCGTCGGCTCTCAAGACCTCGCTGTTAAGATCCGCCCAAATCTCTTCACTTCTCCAGGTGTATATAATATATTCCGGGGAAATAAACCATTCTGAAAAATATATTTAAAAAATTAATACATTTTCCTTAAAAACAACAGTGCTGCCACCAGATTTTTTTTCATAAACCACCAAATTTTCGACATGCCGCAAATATGAAATGTGGCCACCAAGTCACTAGATCCAGTGAGAAACCCACCACGTTGGCAACTCTGGTCGCAAACACGCGGCGTGGTATGGGCGCCCGCCACACGGTCCTGCTTCGTGTTTGTCAACTCACGCCGCCGCGCACTGGCAACAAAGCGCTCCTGGAATGCTGTGTTTACGGCTCGCTGGGCGATCAGACTACCGAGTGCCAGTCTTTCTTGCGTCACGTAATAAAAACCGCGCGGATTCGCGACATACCTAAGCATCTGGACGCGCAAACTAGGGCAAAAAGAGACGCATCACAACAGTCACTTCCGAAGCGAGACCGTAGTGAAGGGAATATGCGGTAGAGTACGCATGCGAGCTACGCACTGACAACTCTCAATTTTCCAACATTGGACTTTTTTTTTTCTCCAACAGAACTATACTCTACACGGATAACATTTAAGGTTGGAACACTTCTATGTGAGTTGGGATATTCACGGTTACTTTTTCTGAAGCCCTGATTAGGTTCTAATTCCACGATATCCCTCCGCCTCATGCAAAGCTTAACCAAGTCTAGAAAATTACATCATAGGGACAACGAACCGCATTCTTGCGCACGCAGTATAACAACATTTTTATAAGAACTATTTCTTACTAGGTATTTCCCCCCTGTTTTAATTGATATTAATTATAATTGAAATATTATAATTCATAGATTAAATATAACTTAAAGCTTAATTTAACCGAAAATAAGATACTTTTACGTGAACAAAAGTGTAAGACGCTTGTGATATACGACAAATTTAGTAAACACCTAAGCACTTCATACATGGAGTGATATTTCAAAGGTTTGATTTAAAACATGTGAAGAAACCGAAAATTGACTATACGGTTCCTTTCCCTTACATTTAAAGAAAATAAAAAAGTATAAGTTACGCAAAGCATTTTGTTCAGATAAAATGGCGCGCCTGTTAAAAATTCATACTTAAAAAAAAAAAAAGCTCATCACTGCTGCTGACCCTGCGAATTGTGAAATTTATATTAGCCCTTGGTAAGCCAATGTTGGTGACAGTCTGTAGGCAAAACAGTCTTCGCCAGTTTATTCCACGATCTGTCAAACTACAACTTCACGTCGGGAACGAACAAACTACATATCTTCTCTCGGCTAAGCCACCAAATAACTATGGTGTCTGGCTCGCAGCGCCANAGGTTGGAACACTTCTATGTGAGTTGGGATATTCACGGTTACTTTTTCTGAAGCCCTGATTAGGTTCTAATTCCATGATATCCCTCCGCCTCATGCAAAGCTTAACCAAGTCTAGAAAATTACATCATAGGGACAACGAACCGCATTCTTGCGCACGCAGTATAACAACATTTTTATAAGAACTATTTCTTACTAGGTATTTCCCCCCTGTTTTAATTTATATTAATTATAATTGAAATATTATAATTCATAGATTAAATATAACTTAAAGCTTAATTTAACCCAAAATAAGATACTTTTACGTGAACAAAAGTGTAAGACGCTTGTGATATACGACAAATTTAGTAAACACCTAAGCACTTCATACATGGAGTGATATTTCAAAGGTTTGATTTAAAAAATGTGAAGAAACCGAAAATTGACTATACGGTTCCTTTCCCTTACATTTAAAGAAAATAAAAAAGTATAAGTTACGCAAAGCATTTTGTTCAGATAAAATGGCGCGCCTGTTAAAAATTCATACTTAAAAAAAAGCTCATCACTGCTGCTGACCCTGCGAATTGTGAAATTTATATTAGCCCTTGGTAAGCCAATGTTGGTGACAGTCTGTAGGCAAAACAGTCTTCGCCAGTTTATTCCACGATCTGTCAAACTACAACTTCGCGTCGGGAACGAACAAACTACATATCTTCTCTCGGCTAAGCCACCAAATAACTATGGTGTCTGGCTCGCAGCGCCANCGTCGGGAACGAACAAACTACATATCTTCTCTCGGCTAAGCCACCAAATAACTATGGTGTCTGGCTCGCAGCGCCATTGTGGCGATCCTGTTAAACGACTCTTTTTTCAGCTAACAATTCTCAGTAAAGCGGGTCTTCGCGATGGTACATGGAATCCTGTACAACTTGCGAGAGAAACAAAACAGCAGAGATCGTAACGTATTTCCCACAACTACATGACAATTTTACGTCATGATTTGAAGCGCAATAAAGAAATCAAATGCGGCCAGTGAAATACATCGCTGTAAATACAAGTTATTCATTTTAGCTATGGAATACGCAATTTTAACAAACAATATATATGTAACCAATAATTGTAAGAATGAGCTAGCGGGAACAGTTCTAAAATATTTTACGAAGGAAACATTATCGACGAACACAAGCCCATATATCACAGACATCCAAAGAATATCTTACGGATGTCATTCTATGACATCCAGGATTAGCAAAGTTATATTTAAAAAACTACCTAAAGATATCCAAATGTCCGCCCAATATCCCAGATGTGATGAAGATATTTTGGATTTCCCATACACATTTTTAGATGTAGCCACTTACCTTAAGTAATGGCCATTGATGGTTTTGTAATATCAAATGGATATCCAGTAAGTTGTACAAATTGGTATCTACTACTGGATATCCAAAGGATATACATTAGACATATACTGTAGGACTTAGATGACTTTTAGATATTATNCTACTGGATATCCAAAGGATATACATTAGACATATACTGTAGGACTTAGATGACTTTTAGATATTATGGATATAATGAGTATATCCGGTGGACATTCTGTGCTATATGGGAGCATGCTCGTCCATAACGTTCGTATTACCGGCAAGTGGAGCGAGTTCGCTGTACTTGCAATAAGCAAACTGTCTTTCTCACAGCAACACGGTTTCGCACTGGCATGGGACTGGTTTGATCCCAACCCTGAGTAAGAATGCCAAAAATTATGACAAATAAATGAAACCATGCGCAAAATTGGACACGAAATTATTTACAAACGGTGAAGTATTTATATTGTCACTTTGCCTTACTTTCATCGAGTAATTCTTCCGTGCAGAGTGGTGAATATTTTACTGTACGTACATTTTCTCTGCATTAAGATAGTTTTTGTACAGTATATTTTGGAAGTCGATATTACAGGTCTACTTTAAAATCGAGCCTGCGGTTCAATTAGCTAATAGCACAAAAATCGCCCGCAGATTGATTTGGCTCACTAGAGTAACATTAATCGCCCTACCCTATTTTTCACCAATGGAGACAATTTTTTTGTTACATTTTTACACATTCACTCGGGTGACATATAAATTTTTTTTTTCGTGGACTTAATGAAATTATGGAAATTCTGGACGTAAGGAAACGATATAGGGGTGTTTGTAAGGCTGTGGCGCAAAACAATTTTATATTTCATTACATTGTAAATAGAGACCTGCAAAATNATATAGGGGTGTTTGTAAGGCTGTGGCGCAAAACAATTTTATATTTCATTACATTGTAAATAGAGACCTGCAAAATTAGCTTTATTATTTAGTGACAGGTTATACGTATGTACGTTTGTACGACTCTTGCCATTGGACTATGCGTTTTCGACACGCCCTGGGAAACTCTACGTCAATGAATGAACACTTCATATTTATGTCTGCGAATCACGTGCGGTTTAGTTAGAAGAGAAATGTCTTCCCGTCCTGTCAGCAGGCAATAAACAAATTACATTGGTTGAAGTATGCACAGGTTTGTGAAAGCTAGCAGAACGCCCGAGAATAACACGAGTTTTGCAGGTCCCTTATTATAACCAATAGTTTCTTTGATATTTATGAGCTAACACCAGCAGCTAAGAACGAGCGAAACATCATATACGTAAAGGTTAAAAACTTCCGTTAGAGTTTAGGAAATTTACTGGGAAAATATTTGTCGTGAAGGACTGACGTGATTTATAACTCTCGAGGTATTAAGCCAGGCAATAAGTGAGCGTGTGTGGCCCTCGTCTCGTTTTTCGTTCAAGCGGTTACACAGGGATATAACAAATAACACTAGACTGGCTGTGCAAATGTTGGTTTTTCCGCGCTGACACTGACGCGCAAAATGCCGCATGCTTAAGTGCTTCGCGATATATAAACAATGGCTTGCGGGCATCAGCTGTGTTAAGTCAAGATCAAAGTTGCTTCTCCGTCAAGCAGACACTACTATGCTTGTAGGCTGTTCGCGGTAAACTGAGCACTTTTGGAAGCCCTGCTTAGCAGTTACTTGTATGCACATTGCATATTCTTCCAACATATATAAAATTAACTTTGCCATTGGCTTGTCCACTTTATTCATGCGTCAGTCAGGCGAAACTGTACTTTTTTTTTTAGAAAAGTAAACATTTTAATAAATGCTCTGATTCTAACACTTATATGCATTAAGAAAAACAGAAAGTTAAAGAAATCATTTCAATATTCGCAAATGTTAACATAATACTTTTATTTCAACGTTATAACATGGACCTACTTTCTCGCGATCGTTACCAACATAACTGGGCGCATGCCAGTAAGCGTGCCCGTTAAAATACAAGCAGGTAGGAGCAGTGACGTTTTTCAAAGGTTATTTTCAAAAGTGCTCAACTAACAGCGAACAGCGTATAGTTAGAGCCACCTGTTTTTCGCGGAAATATTCCACGACTACTTGCACTCCAAAACACTAGAACACATCCATTTTCGTGATTGGATTATTTATGTCACGCATTGCAGGTGTTTACCCGCAAATCACGGACACTCAGTGTAGGAGTTACTTAATTGNATTGGATTATTTATGTCACGCATTGCAGGTGTTTACCCGCAAATCACGGACACTCAGTGTAGGAGTTACTTAATTCTGATTGGCCCAGTCAGGGAAGAACAGTCTCCCGACAAAAAACGCATGGCCAATAACCAAAGGAAAACTGCCCGTATGCCATAGAACATTGGAGTCTAGCTTTCGCGTAATTCTAGGTGACTCTACCTATAGTGTTGTTCTGGTTAAATAAGAACGCAAGTCGTCGCTATTATTAACTTACCAAGCGCTTTTGGAGAGTAGAAACCCGCATACAACAAACGCGAATCATATTACACTTCACACAGCTCACAATACGCTGAATCACATTCACGAAATGAGGTTTTTACACGTCAGTGACCGTACTCACATAATTTCCTAACATGGTTATGCGTGAGGCGTAAAATAAACTGTGATGGCATTCGGAATGAATGGAAATAGGATGAGAAGGGGGGGG
>NQII01000900.1:442994-469086 GCA_002778355.1 Clitarchus hookeri
GGGGGGGGGGGGGGTCGAAATGATATAACGAAGAAAATAATTCCCTTTACCTACACAACCCAGATATTTTCGCGACAAAAAACGCTTTTGGAACATATCAAACGGTTCACTCTGTATTCCACCCACTCAGGCCATACTGGCCTTGTTATGAACTGCCTGTCGAGAGGGTTTTCAGGATTAGAATGGCGGTTTTTCTCTGCCATCTCTTTTCGCACGCCATTTTCCTAGATACAGTATCACTAGAGAGGTAGCCGTGATCCCAATCGCAAGCACCGATCGCACCCTAGTACTGACGCGTTACGACATCTCGCTACTTACGTACGGTGGGGCAGACAGCTAAAAATCTTCATTGTATAAATACAACCGCTAATACAGCAGATGGAGTCTCCGATTTGACATCTGTCGAGAAACATTCCCTGAAGACCAAAATTNAAATACAACCGCTAATACAGCAGATGGAGTCTCCGATTTGACATCTGTCGAGAAACATTCCCTGAAGACCAAAATCTGTTATATCAACTTATACCTAAAAAGATTTATATAACCTTTAATTGCACAAGACAGTTGTTTGGCTGCTTCAGTATNTGTTATATCAACTTATACCTAAAAAGATTTATATAACCTTTAATTGCACAAGACAGTTGTTTGGCTGCTTCAGTATTTACCTGTTAATCACATAAAAATCTGTTACTTTCGTTTTCGATACGTACTCCAGTTAAATGTTATCAGCTACACCGCCGCGTTTAGGTAGACAACATATTGAGTAATACAAGAATATGAAGTAAAACAACGACGATAACTGAGCCAGAATACATTACTCTAATAGAGAAATTATTTTAATGACACCACTATCGTTGTCAAAGTAATAATGCAATATAATATTTACAGACACGAAGATGTAAAGACGTTCTGAACTTAAATTAAATGNTCGTTGTCAAAGTAATAATGCAATATAATATTTACAGACACGAAGATGTAAAGACGTTCTGAACTTAAATTAAATTGAAAATGCATAGATCTACTTTATAAGAAGGAAGTGCACCAAAAAAATGTTGTTTGTGTACTGAGCACATTTGCATATAATGTTCATTACAGTATTTTAAAAGTTTCTCTCTGANTCGTTGTCAAAGTAATAATGCAATATAATATTTACAGACACGAAGATGTAAAGACGTTCTGAACTTAAATTAAATGGAAAATGCATAGATCTACTTTATAAGAAGGAAGTGCGCCAAAAAAATGTTGTTTGTGTACTGAGCACATTTGCATATAATGTTCATTACAGTATTTTAAAAGTTTCTCTCTGAAGTTGGTTTCACAAACAACGAAGTTTGTGTTGACATTCCTAAAAATTGAAGCAGGTAGTTAGTTAATTACTAGGACACTTCCTACGACGGGAAGTTAATTATGAAAAGCTCCTTTACAGTAGTGGCATGTTAATTCTATGAGAAGTGCTCTACAAAACAATTACAAAGATGCTAGTAATATAAATTTGAAGTCAGCGAAGACATGAATATAAGCGAACAAAGGCAGTTAATACATGTTGGAGATTCCAGGCACTCTATTCGGAAGTTCTAAAACTGCAAATCTCGTTATGGAATATGCAAATTCCTTAATGATTCTATATCTGTATATTAGTATTTTCATATCGTGCACAACCCTGTCAAACAACTTCCTTTGAACAAGCCAACTTGGCTTAGTGGTTAAACCCGTGCACTCAAAGAAAATTGTCATTCCCATATATTTGCCGCTATGCAGACATAGGGGGTGAGACAGTTATAACCCCTTTATATGAACTTCTAAGTGGCTGTAACAATAAATTCTATAAAAAAAGCTATTATATTTTTTAAAAAGTAAAAGCTAGGATTTTTTTTTTACTAAGAAAGTGGTCGCTTAAGATCCGTTAAGTTTGTGGCTTTTGCAATATGTGTGTACTCTGGGTCCGCAATGTCACTATTTAGTAGCTGTGCAGATTTCAAAAGCAAAAAGTTACTTGCGAAAACTTTTGTAATTAAACGCTAATCAATTTCTTCTTTAACTGACAATATGCATACTAAAAGCGTGAATGAACGCTATTTCTTATTTATTTTTGATAACCTAATGTTAGTGAACACAACAAATATTATATATATATATGATCTCGCTAAGGGCTTGGTTGAAACAATGGCTTTTCTTCTCCAGACCGGGTGGGATTATCGCCTGCTATAGAAACCAAACATTTGCCCTCTCTAATTTGTCTGACTCTCCCCGCATTACTCGTAAATACTCTTTTCGAGCTGGCTCAGATAATATTCGTCTTCACTGCCAAGTTCCGCTTAGTTTCATTTAATAAGACATGCAAAATAATTCCATGTTCGCCAACCCTAAACATACTAAATACCCAATATCGTGGTTTGTCGCGTGCTTCCGTTGGCTGCGTTGTCATACTGTCCACGACGAAGGTTCTTGCTGCCAATTTCTTCTGCTGTGACATTACGACCTACCCGTGGTTCGAGCCCGAGACGTCAAGGTCACGAGGTGACGAAATATCGTCTTAGCTACGCCACAAACTGTCTCTTAATATATTGTTTATTTCANGACGTCAAGGTCACGAGGTGACGAAATATCGTCTTAGCTACGCCACAAACTGTCTCTTAATATATTGTTTATTTCGTTCAGCTTCACAAGCGGCAAGATATTTTGCTTGCAAATACACGTCTGCCGTATTTTAGATCCCAGTGAACACGAAACAATATTTGAATGGGCAACAGATCAAGAATNTGCCGTATTTTAGATCCCAGTGAACACGAAACAATATTTGAATGGGCAACAGATCAAGAATAAATTAAGGCTCCCACCTACCTGGAGTTTTTTCTGCATTTGAGGCCGAGAAGCGCGGGAGCGATAAGGGCGATACTGCCACGCGCATCAATTGCGCCATCGCCGCTAAGCGCGTGCAGTGTGCTCATTGCACTGCGTGTACCTATGCGACTTTCAGCGGTGACCCTATTATTTTTAAGGGGGAAGNGACGTCAAGGTCACGAGGTGACGAAATATCGTCTTAGCTACGCCACAAACTGTCTCTTAATATATTGTTTATTTCATCCAGCTTCACAAGCGGCAAGATATTCTGTTTGCAAATACACGTCTGCCGTATTTTAGATCCCAGTGAACACGAAACAATATTTGAATGGGCAACAGATCAAGAATAAATTAAGGCTCCCGCCTACCTGGAGTTTTTTCTGTATTTGAGGCCGAGAAGCGCGGGAGCGATAAGGGCGATACTGCCACGCGCATCAATTGCGCCATCGCCGCTAAACGCGTGCAGTGTGCTCATTGCACTGCGTGTACCTATGCGACTTTCAGCGGTGACCCTATTATTTTTAAGGGGGAAGTCTTTAGGAAGGTTCAGTGCATGGGTCCTGAGTAGTTTTGTATACATCTGATGCGTNGTCTTTAGGAAGGTTCAGTGCATGGGTCCTGAGTAGTTTTGTATACATCTGATGCGTGTATTTTGAAAACAGCACTTTGAAAAAACAACTTTTAGCCGTTTTGGAGTACTCTGGAATGGTGTTGATAAAGTGCGTGACATTTTAAAAATACTGAACAGCCCTCGTCTGAAGTGTGTTCCTTTCGTAGGTCAACACGTTGGACGCACATTTAATAGTTTCGTGGAAAAACGTGTATTTCAAAATTTCCGCAGCACCGTTCAAGCGCCAGGTAGGCGGCAGCCTTAAGTCACGACAAATAAAAACAATTGTATAAAGTCATAATACGCCACTGACGCAAGAATCTCATCTAATAAATCGCACATGGGATCCCATTAGGCGCGAAGTGGTTGGTCCGTCCACAAGCAAAAGTTAATGTTGCACAACACTGCGCGCGCACACACGCGCACAGCCACACCAAAGCACACACATTTGTAAACGAAAAAAATAATAATAATAATAAGGGGGGAGGAGGAGGCTGANCAAAGCACACACATTTGTAAACGAAAAAAATAATAATAATAATAAGGGGGGAGGAGGAGGCTGAACTCACATTTTGCTAATTCTTGATTTCACTTCACGAAGACTTTCCGCATCTAGATAAGAGGGTTCTCGTTAGTTTGTTGCAGTTTCCCTTCACATATTCCAGCGAAAATATTTTTTTTGTAATAACAAAAATTAAAATTAAAACTTTGAAACGGGGCACTTAAATAATTCTGTCTGAAGAAGTGCGAATAAATTCGTACCATATCTAGCAAAAATTGCAAAGACTCGCCAAGCAGATGCCAGTCACTAAATCTAAAAATAAGGACAAATATGATTTTATTTAGTTTTGCTCTTTCAGAAAGAAATTAAAAAATAATTTTTCGGCATCAAACAAAATGAACATAATAAAAGGTATTTCATTTTACCCAGCATATTAAAGGTACGTTAATGTTGTTTGAAATATGACTACGTTATTTTTATTTTTAAAATTGGGCATCATAAAATTTTGGAGCTTTAAAAAACCACTGCCCTACACATAACTTCCGGAATTCTAAAACTGTTAAAATTACAAGTCATTGAAAAGTTTTTCAGAGTCATTAACAAACTGAGTAATTTTCTTATACATGCTACAAAATTAACAAGCTTGCCCCGCATCAGCCCTATTGTTTTTTTTATTACGAAAAATGCAATTGTGGCATCTAAAGACGGGTGCTCTTGACAAATCACCAAGCGAAAATGATCGTCGTTAGTGGTCCTACTTTTAAAGGANTGGCATCTAAAGACGGGTGCTCTTGACAAATCACCAAGCGAAAATGATCGTCGTTAGTGGTCCTACTTTTAAAGGATGTTCACGGTAAAACGAGCATCTACTTGTATGCACATTCCGTATACTTCTGCCATATGAATTAACATTGCCAAGGGCCTGGTCACATTATTCATGTGCCGGTCAAGCAAAACTGTGAAATTACTATAAAAGGAAATATTTGACAATTTTGCTAATAATTCATAATAAAATTANGCCGGTCAAGCAAAACTGTGAAATTACTATAAAAGGAAATATTTGACAATTTTGCTAATAATTCATAATAAAATTACATACATTAAAAATAAATAAAGTAAAAAATAATTTCACTATTCTCAAATATTTTCCAAATTATTTTTATTCCGCGTAAATACATGGAACTACTTTCTCTTCTTCGTTACCAGCTTTGCTGGGCGCATGCCGGTCAGCGCGTCCGTTAAAATATACGCAGGTTAGGGACAGTGACTTTTTCCGAAGGTTGATTTGGAACGCGCTTAGTTAATGGCCTATACCGAACGTGGCTGCAGGCTGTCGCGAGGGAGCAGTGCGTCCCGGCGACACCGGGCCGGCGCTGGACTGCCGCTTGTTTCCAACAGCTTGCGAGGCGGGAGGCATAAAAAAAAAAATGCGCGCCCCATAAATCGAGCGGAGGGAAATACGGCTAGCGTAACACGAGCCGTCATCACATCGCGACTCGAGCGGCAATTAACTGATGGCCGGGGGCCGATAGCGGCTCTCGGGGGGGAAAAACGTCGCGTGCGCCGTGGAAATAAAGAAACGGGCGATGTCCGGTCAATTCACACAGCACACACAACATTGAGAGTCGCGAGGGGGTGTGAACTAGCAGTGAAAGGGGCGATGATTAGAGGATTCAGGGGGGAACGGGGGTATTCCCGTACAGCTAAAATGGTGTAGAGTTCTCGTTATAGCTGCGCGGCACCCACGCTCCCGTGTCCCGTTATATGCTTTCCTGGCAATACACTCTAATAAATTATTCGTAAAATTACCATATCGACGTAGAGGAATAGCGAGGAAGTGCGAAAGGTAAACAATTTTCCCATACATCCATGGTACCGTTCCTGCATTCGCTCACAGAACAGTCAAATGCGTAGGGTAGTCCCCAGCCTTGTATAGTACCGACACTCAACATTCCTATATTTGCAGCCTGACATGTGAGATAATTTCCATACAATGTATAGGTTAAAAACTTCCATTACAGTTTAGGAAATTTGTTACAGTATATCACTATAGTCCATTCTAGGTTACTTCCAACTCTTCTGGAGTCCTGCTCAAGTTCTACTTCCAAGATATTTATCCGCCTCAAGCAAACAAAGCTTAACAAAGTATATTGAAAATTACACCAAAGGGACAACGCACTACATTCTTGTGCACTCAGTGTAGAAACATTTTGCATCAGAACTATTTCTTACTAGGCATTACCAACACACCTGTTTTCTAACTGTTTTTATTCATATTAAGTATAAATTAAATATTATAATTTATAGATAAATATAAGTAAAATTTCAATTGAAGGAAAAAATAACGTACTTTTACGTTAATAGAAGTATAAAATGCTTGCGATAGGTACATGGCATATTTAGGAAATAACCAAACACGTCATACGTGGGGAGATTTTTCATAGGTTGTGTGTGAAAAAAACGCGAATAGACTATCAAAAANAATAACCAAACACGTCATACGTGGGGAGATTTTTCATAGGTTGTGTGTGAAAAAAACGCGAATAGACTATCAAAAACAACGTGGATACGTTTTTAGGTTAGAGAAGTGTTTATGTAAGCAGGTGCTTTGATGTGTTGTGTACACATCATTCAACCCAGTTTTAACACAATTCGAATATACTGAAGCTAGTCTAAGTATTTAGATCATATGAAAGGGTGGGTCTGTTGCAAATTCAAATACAATGAATTAACGATATCTTAACATTTTTTTTAAAAATGAAACCTTTGAAAAATTACCCCATGCATGGTTTGTTTTCTTATTTTTGTTTAAATTGAACATTTACTTATATTTTACCAATAACTTACATTACATCATTTACAATTAATATAAATAAAAACAGGAGAAAACTGGTCTGTTGGTAATACCTGTTCAGAAATAGTTCTTATGTAAAGTATTATCGAACTAAGTCCGCACGAATGCGGTGAGTTGTCCCTTTGGTGTAATTTTCTAAACTTGGTTAAGCTTTGCTTGCATGAGGCGGAGGAATACCCCAGAAAAGTTAGAAGTAACCGTGAATTGACTATGTAGGAACTCTCAACTTCCCAGTGTACGGGAGTTCCCCGCCGATGAGGCGTCGAGACGAACAACGGGGGCGGGAAGCAGGCCGGCACTCGCGACTTGCCGCAGAGTTATTCTGGGCGCGCGCGAGCGTAATTAAATCAGATTGGGGGCCGGAGCGCGCATGCGCGTGGTGGGCGGAAATGGACGCCGGGCGTAGCCACAATAACCGGCCGCGACGCCGGGGATGGTTGAAACTGCGTCGCCGATCCTATAGCCTGTCTCACGAACCATTGCACTTTTTTTTTTGACAATTCTAAAAGGGAAAGACTATTCACGGTAAAGTGAGCACTTTTTGAAGCCCTCTCATTTGGAAGTGGGCTTGGAAAGCGCTTATTAACGTCCCCCCGGTGTTATACCTGAAGGCATATCAGGGGACGGCTTATAAACTGACATAGCATAACTGAAACTAACAGCCATGCCTTTCCTAGGATCCGAACCCGGAAACTCCCGCATCCCAGATTGGCGGCGCACCAACCGACTGCACTACGGGAAGTCGGCTCTCATTTGGAATAATAGTCAATAAATATATGTTATTGCAGTCTTAGATCGTTAACTCTCGAGTCTGGTGAAATATAAACGCTGCATTTGTTACTTACATGGCAATATTTATTTTAAAAAAGTGGCGGAAAAAAAAAACGGCTGATAGGAAAAAAGTAACTATAGCCTCAAAAATGCTCACTTTACCGAGAACAGCCCATCGTCTCGTGTGCTGTTGTTTCCATGGCGAAGCGTTCATCCGTCGATGTGCAGGGGCAGGTTGAGCCGAGTGTGTTAATGCAAACATGATCTGTGTCGGAGTAAAATAGCGCTGTACCCATGGAAGCAGCTGTAAACAGGGCTGCCTTAAGAACTGCCAAGAAAGTGCTCTCGTTCGTGGGACAGACTGTACAAGGTGTTTTTGAATAACATGTCCAAATTCAAACCACAGCATCTACGGACTAATATAAACAACAAATCCTAGCAAATTTTTTTTTTTGGAAAGGACATTTTGTATTTTTAAATTTTAACTGAAGTTCGCAAAACAGCGCCGGGATTCCGCAACTGCACGTACCTGCGTCCACACAACTTGCATATCGCTAAGGCGAACGGAACTGGCGCGACATGCGGCGATCGCCTGTACATAGGCCACCATGACAATAGAAGACGACCATACGTCGCCTGTACTGCTGCTGTTTGTGTGTTGTTGGAATACAATGCAACCACTTCTGGCAGCCTTNAAGACGACCATACGTCGCCTGTACTGCTGCTGTTTGTGTGTTGTTGGAATACAATGCAACCACTTCTGGCAGCCTTTACTAAAGCGCTAATCTCCCAATGTCCACGTAGTTGGACTGACACACGTGCACTAACAACCAACCACTAGCGGCGCCCACGTACCTACGTGCCCTACGTGCAGGCGTTCTCCGCATGGCGCGCCAGTTCCGTTCGTCTTCGCGATATGCGACTTGTTATCGCAGACAATTGCCAGGTCCCGACACACGGCGGCTGTTTTGTTGCCAGCATAAATGTCATAATGCACGTGGCTTCGACTCTACTTTAAGGTAGCTGCAGAGTGGCTTTTAGTGGAGCAATGCACCCTAANATGTCATAATGCACGTGGCTTCGACTCTACTTTAAGGTAGCTGCAGAGTGGCTTTTAGTGGAGCAATGCACCCTAAAAGCAGAACGCATAAAAAAAATACTACCAAAATTGATTGGAAAGTACGTATTATGTTGCCTCTGAAAGAAGAATACATATTACATGCCCCGCCACCTCTCTACTAGTTTCTCCTCTCCCAATAATAAAGAGCATGTTACCCACCTATCTTTCTCCTGTAGCATTTTCTAATAATGCATGTAACAATTTTTAATTCTTTCCTGTCGAAAGGGTTTTTACGGTGTCTTTGCCGGTTTTTCCCTCTCTCTTCTAGATGTAGTTAGTTAACTATAAGTAAATTAGGGAGGTTTTTCATGGCCAAACTCGGCCATGGGAAACCCAATCCCTCTTTGCCGCGATGCACGTCTCCTTGCATGTTTTTCCTTCCCTTGTAAGCGTAAGGGGTTAGCCCTGAGACGCAATAATCCCGTTCCTACCGCGGACTAACATATAACACTTAGTTTTAGAGTAGGTTAGAAAAAAAAAAATTACATTTCGTAACACGGTAAAATATTTTTGCCATGATTTAAATGTTTTAAATATTAATTAATAAGAATTTATTTTAATCAAAATTTAAGGATATTTTAATTCTGGATGCTTCGGGAAGCATTTTGCCAAACTCCTTCCCCTTTTGACAAGGTTGGCATTCATTATAATATTTATAATGGTTGTATGTGAAAACATATTGGTACTAAGGTTACAAAATATTTTAATTCATTTCAGTTATAAAAACAAATTTCGTGGATGAAATGGATATGCATAAAATCCATTATAGGAAATATTTTGTAACATTAGTACCAATATTTTTTCACTTACAACCAGAGTAATTATTTTAATAGCTTTATTAATGATTTTTTCCAAAACGGAAAAACGCTTAAATGGACATTAAAAAATAGAATCATAATAATTAATCTTTTAAATATTATAAGAAGCAAATTCTAGCAAAATATATTAAAATAGGCCTAAATGCAAACTATTTTCCACATGTAACTTAATACGTTCTTTCCTGATAATTTTATATTATTTTTTTTAACGAGTTTTGCTTATTGTACAGTCGGATGCAAAACGCAATTCGATGGCTCTCTACTTAAACCTGTAACAGTTGGCTTTTTTCAAACACAAACACTTGCTTTGAAATCTTGACACAATTCCACCGATCGAGTTTTAATGCAATTGCAGGATATAATTTTATCCGATAAACATAACTTTGCTGAGAAGACAAATAGAAGCATAAGCCCAATTCATTGACTGGCCACGTGATTTTGACAACTATGCGGGCGATTCTAACCAATCTTGGTTACAACACGCTTAGAAGAAAATCAGTCTCTCACATTTTTTCTATGATCGTGTCCCGCCATATACAGTGGCGGATTTAGAAACCCATTAATGAGGGTGATCACTTGAGGGGTGCGTCACTGTTCATTACTTAATCTGCGTGCTTACCAGTAAGTATAAGCTTCAGTGCTACATATAACTCACAGTCGATGTGCAAAAATATACTTTTAAATGTTATGTTACTATATTAAGTGTATGTTATAATACTGCACTATTAACAATGAGCCTGGGTTAAACGTTAATCTCATTTTATACAGGCTAAATTCAAGCTCTAAGGGAGACATAGACATAGTAGCTAAAATATTAGTAGTAATATTAATAAATTGAAAACTAGATAGCCAGCCAATAGTAAATAATATAAAGTTATAATATATAAGGAGTAAATTGTTTTGAAAAAAGTGGCGCCTACAGAGTTTTCCAAGTAGGGCCTTAACGGCTGCTCGAAAATTTACTTCTCGTAAACCGCCAGCAAGTAAGGCGCAGTTTCAAAGCTACGCACAGTGAAACGCTGCAAAAACAAGGAGGAGAAAGTTTTAAATTAATCTACAGCGATCCTGACGAGAAGCGAGTTGCAACAACTGGTGAACAAGATATGTGAGCAAATACAACACTTAAGAAGTCCCGTCTTGGTACACTTTCACATACATACATACATCACATACGATCTCGGCCTAACCACCGCCACACACATTTTCATGTAGCAGCGATGCGACTGGTAAAATAAGATTAAAAAGGCATATTTTATGGAATCTCTTTGCTGTGACCCTGTGTTTCTATTGGCAACAATATAGGCAAACGTGTGAGAAAAACGTGTTATCAACAATGACTTTATCATTAACAGTCGTGCACGAACTCAGTCCCAAACAAGGAGAGCCCTTATCTGAAAGAGGACACCAAACAAAACTTAGCACGTTGGGGCAGGCCGAAGTAACATTACGTCGTATGAACTTAACTGAGTAGTATGGAGTTTGCCGTAACAATACGACATCCGCATTCTTTGAAGACACGGGGGGAAAATATATTACTTCTCCAGCAGTTTCCAAAGGTTCTCTGCAAACGTAATATTACGTTACCAACACTCAAAGTGTAAATCACTCCAACAGACAGGATCAATTGTACATTATTCTACATAGGAAAGGACATTTTATTGGGGCACTTTTAACTCCCAATTGTATTTGCTGACAGCCAGTAATGAGCGCTGTACAGTACAGCGAGCGTGTCTGGTGAAACGGGAACACACTGGCAAACAGAACTGATGGTCATGCAATCGTGAACAGGCAACTCACTTTTAGCTTGTCAGTAAATCTGAACTCAAAATCGAATTGTTAAGGTAACGTGCCTTGGCTATATACGCACGCGAAGACGACGAAACCTGTCTTCAAAGAAATTATGTCTTCTGTGCCATGCTGTGACGTCCAAAATATTGAAAAGTCAGCTGATGTGTACACACTGTGAAATTGACAGAAAATAAGTTCTTGAAAAAGCAACGCGCCTGTAATTTTAAGAAATGCGATGAATTTTTTACCAGCACTTTTTCCGTAAAATTAAAGCCTTTTTTTTTTTTTCGAACATTGCGATGGATTTTATATTATACCAACTCAGGCGAAATATTTTGTAAGCACACTGTTATTTCGGCATCGCATTGACTAACAACCGGCCCATAACAAACTCTGCACACTACAGTAAGCTCGTAGAATGTTGTAAGTGAGAATGCAGTTACAAATTCGGTATCGGCAACTCACTTCTATCTTGCCCTGCCTATAAATTTCACCAACGAAGTGCTTACATACATATACATAAACACAATGACGCTATAGGCTGAACATAGTAAATTGCGCACTTTTTGAAATCAACCTTTCTAAAATGTTACTGTTCCAACCTGCACGTATTTTAACGGGCACAGTGACAGGCATGCGCCCTGTAAAGTTGGTAACGTCGGAGGTTCAGTAGTTCCATGTCTCAAAATTGAATTTAAAAGTTCTAACATTTCTGAATACCGAAATTATTTATTTTGCTTTGTGTTTAATTTGCAAAAAAAAAAAAAAAAATCCCATTTCCAATAATTTTAAAGTTTCACGTGGCCGACTCATGAACAGAACCACGGCAATGTCAATCGTACATATGGCGGAAGAATACACACTGTCAATGCAAGCAGATCTTAAGCAGGACTATCAAAAAGTGCTTGGTTTACCGTGAACAGTCTATATCAGTGGAATTTGTGTGCTTTACACAACTCTCGTAACAACGAGAGCACTTCAGATATAATCCGCTCACGGTTACTTCAAACTTTACTGCATTCGTGCGCACTCACTGTAATAATATTTTGCATAACAACTACTTCTTACTAGACATTACC
Organism: Clitarchus hookeri; assembly: GCA_002778355.1. Taxonomy (NCBI): domain Eukaryota; kingdom Metazoa; phylum Arthropoda; class Insecta; order Phasmatodea; family Phasmatidae; genus Clitarchus; species Clitarchus hookeri. The sequence goes on from NQII01000900.1 coordinate 455,378, forward strand.
TATTCACCTAGTTTTCTCACTGTTTTATTCACATTAAATATAAATAAAATATTAATTTATAAATAAAATATTATTAAAATTTCAATTTTATTAACAATAAGGTACTTTTATGTTACAATTATAAAACGCTCGTGATACAAGAGACATTTAGGAAACAACCAAAAAAGGACATACATTGGGTGATTGTTCCATAGACTAAAGATGAGGTAGACGGATCTCGCTGGCTGCGCACAACCAATCCCCGTGTCCCAACATTGAACTGTTTTTCTGCCAACACGACTAGCAAAAACGGCATGTTCGGATTTTAGGTTAGAAAACTGATTTGTAAACAAGTGCTTTGAGACGTGCATTCCTCTAGTTTGTAATGCAGTTTGACAAAATTCAAATTGGTAAAAAAGTATTTCATTCATATAAATGTGCTTGTATATTGAAAATTGAGATGTAAAAGACGCGTTCATCACTGTTGACCACTGATTTAGACAGTTTGTGTTCCTTTGGGGTAGGTTAACGTTGGGTACATGCGCAGAAGACGAATAAGCGGTCTAACTCACCTTCAGTCTATGGATTTTTTCAAAGCTTTGATTCAAAACGTGTGGATAAACCAGGAAATGTTATTCGGCACTCCTCACACGCGGTGCGAGCTGATCGACGTCACGGCGACACAAACGAGCCTGCCCGCAGCTCCCGGGCGCGGCGAATGGGGCGGCGCTGAGTTACGACGCAAGCCACGCCGCCAATCAGCTGCGCCGACTCTTGTTCCTCGCGCGCATCAATTAGCGCTGCCTCGCAGCACGGCGCCCCATGACACGCCGGTCGTATTTATGCAGGAATATTTTCCTGGCGCGTGCAGCTGCCGAGGGGGAAATTTAATTAAAGGTTGTTCACGTTAAAGTGAGCACTTTGGAAATCAACCTTTAAAGTATATTAATATGTGTTAGCTATTATTCTGTGTTCTTTAGCAGTTTGTTCCTACGTACTCCTGATGTGTCATCGATATAATACTAATATTGTGATTGTAGTTTATTTGACGGGGAAACTTGATCACTGGTAATAAGTATTTTTGTTGTATTTTACACAAACGTTAATATTTATTGATTTTGTAGCTATTTCTGTGTTCTTAGTACAGTTTACCTTATTTATTCCCGATGTCCATTTTTTTTTTGTAATTGCAGTTTATTTCTGCGCTTGATGGGCGGAATGTCTACATATTTACTCGTAATACTGTATGTTGCTTGTCAAATGCTTCACATAGAAAATTGTTAAGCACAACAGAAGGNATTTATTGATTTTGTAGCTATTTCTGTGTTCTTAGTACAGTTTACCTTATTTATTCCCGATGTCCATTTTTTTTTTTTGTAATTGCAGTTTATTTCTGCGCTTGGTGGGCGGAATGTCTACATATTTACTCGTAATACTGTACGTAGCTTGTCAAATGCTTCACATAGAAAATTGTTAAGCACAATAGAACGCAATTTGACTCAACTTCGCCTTTTAATGAAGCCAGTAATAAATAAACAAATTTGTTCGGCAGATTTCTTCGGCTAACATAACTTCAACCCGCCATGTCACGCAAACTCACAGTAACCTAAATTAAGGTTAATTCTGCTCAGGTTAGGAACAAAACCAGATTTCTCATGGGAGAGTTTGGCATGGGGAAACTTTTGGCCACTAGGTGAGCAGTGTTCCAAAAGGTTCAAAATTACAATTCTAAGGTATGTACGTGAACAATAAATGAGAAAAATTCTACTTAGTGAAGAAGCTATTCTATACTTGAATTATGATTACTGCAATCATCCTGTTCTTTATCGTGCAAAGAGAGAACATCTGGTACCTTGCCGACACTAGTCTACAATTTTTAACATTGATCATCCCGACATGTAAAGTTAAGTTCCCTACACGCTGCGTAGCGTGCGAGAAGCACGCGAGGGTAAAGGACGGCTAAACGCCGCCAGAACAGTACCTACAGAGGAGGTACGGAGGGGGCAGACGCAGTGGATCGCAGACGGCGGGAGGCCCCCCGAGGCTACAGGTGAGGCAGAAAGGCGCGCTAGGAATGTCGGCCACAGGAAGTGAGCGCTGCGCCGGAGACCCATCCATTCCCCTCCTTACACCATACTTGGTCACAGTGCCCGTGGTACGTCGCTTCTTGAACGCCATACGATCCCCACCGACTGCCACTAGCTATTTCCCGCGTCTGAGGTAGAAACGCGCGCGAGCAGTGAGAGGCACAGTCGTGCTGCGTGTGTTAGTCCACGCTTACTTCCAACTTTTCTGAAGTCCTGCCAAAGTCCTACTTTCAGGCTATCCCTCCGCCTCGTACAAACAAAGCAAGTTTAGCAAATTACACCAAAGGGACAACGCATCACATTCACTTGAATGATATTTTCCATGAGAACTATTTCTTACTACGCATTACCAACACACATATTTTCTCACTATTTTTATCCGTATGAATAATATAGATGAAATATTATAAGTTAAAAATAACATATAAGTAAAGTTTCAATTTAATAAAAAAATAAGATACTTTCATGTTAACATGAGTATATGATCTAAAACATATTTAGGAAAGGACCAAACACGGCATTCATGGGGATATTTAGGAAAGGACCAAACACGGCATTCATGGGGATATTTAGGAAAGGACCAAACACGGCATTCATGGGGATATTTAGGAAAGGACCAAACACGGCATTCATGGGGATATTTAGGAAAGGACCAAACACGGCATTCATGGGGATATTTAGGAAAGGACCAAACACGGCATTCATGGGGATATTTAGGAAAGGACCAAACACGGCATTCATGGGGATATTTAGGAAAGGACCAAACACGGCATTCATGGGGATATTTTTGAAAGGTTTGATTCAAACTGTTAATTGAGTTTTTGTTTACGTCAAAGTTATTTGCTTCACGAGGATTTTGCTGTTTCTTGCGAATGTTTCTTCTTCCGTTTACACCAACGTATGTTTTTTTTTTTCTCGAAACAGTCGCGCAAAGAACCTTTATCCCGCCATGTGATTATAAGCACTAACCTCAATATTCGCTTTGGAGGCAACACAGAAAATTGTTGTAATATCGGCCATTGTCTGCGCAGAGAAGTGCAGGTAAGCCCAAAATTTTTCGGCGCAGACAACGCGGATATTGGCTGGTTCACAATAAAAAAAACATAAGCACATAGCATACAATATAACAATAGAACATTCAAATGACCAGATAAACCTTGCGCGGAATTGATTCACAATTTAACACTTACGTATTATTTTTAGCAAACGAAATACCAGACGAGTTTGGCAGTGTTTCTAAATAACGTTTTAATGTTTTGGCTGTCTTTAGATACATGGAACAGATTTTTGTAAAATATTTATTGTGATATTGTTTTAAAAACGGAGAAAGATTTTAAAAAGTTGGCCCTTTTGTTTGTCTTCAAAATCGTAAAGGCGTGGACAACCTTTAAAAATTTGTGCTCGTACACTGCCACCTGTTCTTCCTTCAAGTTAATTATATTTTGCGACATTTCTTCGTTTCTGCAACATAACTACGTTACTCCATTTTAAATAAACAACTTCGTCGAAAATTTTCTACGCTACTCTGATTAACTGCTGCCTCTTGCGCCTGCATAACATATTGAATATAACCATTCCCTCGGTTGGGGCGGTGCACGTGAATACAACCGCGCCATTATTGGCACTGGTATATTTTNTTAAAAATTTGTGCTCGTACACTGCCACCTGTTCTTCCTTCAAGTTAATTATATTTTGCGACATTTCTTCGTTTCCGCAACATAACTACGTTACTCCATTTTAAATAAACAACTTCGTCGAAAATTTTCTACGCTACTCTGATTAACTGCTGCCTCTTGCGCCTGCATAAAACATTGAATATAACCATTCCCTCGGTTGGGGCGGTGCACGTGAATACAACCGCGCCATTATTGGCACTGGTATATTTTTTCCTATATATAAAGAAACGTGCACATTTCGCGTTATTATTTAGCGGCACTTTAAACTACAGGTTCTTGTATGTTCGTTTGACTTCTGCCGTTGGCATATTGTTACGAGGTGTGGTCAGGCCCTTAGCTGAGCGGCCTGCTTGATAACACCTTCACTTATTTATCCAGGACACGGGCCGTGATCGCTGAAATTAGATATGAAATCGCAAACCACAGGAACCCCTTCCACCGGCCAGTAAACGGGGACAACGCAGCCGATATAGGACAGTGTAGTCCGTGGGCGGTGTCTTTTGTCGTCGGGCCATTGGAACGAGACGACCACTGAAGATGGGAGTGTCCGGCCGTCGACTTGCGCCATGAATTAGTCGGAGGCCTTAGTACTTGTTCCACCCCTGAGAGGTTAATCCGTTTACTCAGAACGTGGTTGGTTAAAACTTCATTATTTAATATAATTTAATATTTCAGTATATTGGCATAGCTCCGTTCATATTCAATCATATTTATATTGAAATAATATTGTACAACCTTAATGTTAAATATACCTCTTTTATATAGTGTTCATTACATAACTCTTTTCAATAACTTGTTACGCCCCTATATACCCGTTAAGGATAAATATCAAAAAAATATCAAAATCATAACAACATGGTTAGTTCAACGGCGGGATGACGGTAAAATATAAAGCTAGTAGAGCGAAAATATTTGGACAGCTCTTAACATCGTGGTCTTAAGAGCCGACGAGGGTGAAGCGAGGTGAGTATGGAGCAGCGCCGGAATGTAGCGGAGAGATACGAAGTAAGAGGGATTTGAAAAGAGCTCAACGGCGAACAGCATATAGACGACTTCGACTAAAAAGCAACAGCGAACTAGATCATGGACTGTGGGCTGATATGCAAAGAATGCTGATCTAACTTGTCCCCACATAACGCGAATTTTGCACGTCTCTATAAATATAGAGCATCATAAATTTCGAAATTGGGACAAAATAAATTGGAATATACTGGTAAAATAAAAGCATACCACAATCACGGACAAACATACTAGATATNAAATTGGGACAAAATAAATTGGAATATACTGGTAAAATAAAAGCATACCACAATCACGGACAAACATACTAGATACATTCAGGTTAGGAGTATTACGTTATTGACTTGATTTTATTGGTTACGTTAATTATAATCAATACAACCTAAGAATTTTTTTTAATGGCCACCACCGTTGTAGCTCTGGCTAAGGGCAGTTCTGACATTAAAANATCAATACAACCTAAGAATTTTTTTTAATGGCCACCACCGTTGTAGCTCTGGCTAAGGGCAGTTCTGACATTAAAAGTGTCAAAATTATGTGGTATGACTTAACGCGTGACTAGCTTACTGTTCACACGAACACATTACTACACTTCGCCTGATCAAGTTATGCAGCTCTGATACACTGAACGTATGCTAAAAGCCTGTTTGAAAAAACTAAACGTAAGCATGTGCCCACGTCATCAACCTATGACCACGTGATTTGTCGGTTCCGCTGACAACTCGTGGGCCAATACTGAGGGCGTGCACTGAAGACATATTATGCCCAAAAAAAGTCATACCTTTTTTGATCGCAGTACAATAAAATTTGTTGTATGTTTGCGACTCTCGCTAAATTTTTGTAAATCGTTCGTAATTTACTAACCGCTAATACGAGCAGACACGCAAAAATGATTTATCAANTCTCGCTAAATTTTTGTAAATCGTTCGTAATTTACTAACCGCTAATACGAGCAGACACGCAAAAATGATTTATCAACCGAAGAAGTTTCTTGAAACGATGTTAGAAATAATCTCTCTAAACAATAGCAGACACGAAAAAAAAAATTTATACTNTTTCTTGAAACGATGTTAGAAATAATCTCTCTAAACAATAGCAGACACGAAAAAAAAAATTTATACTTTTCTAAATAATATCCCGTGAAGATAATTAAATCAAATTCAAACTAAAATAATTAATGGAATGTAAACTAAAGAGAAAAAACAGAGTTCAAATGATAAATTAATTTTACTCAAACATTAACAAGCAAAGAATTGACAAAATAATTTATTTTTCCAAAATAAGAAATTTTGTTAGCAAGAATTTCCAGTTCCTTGCAACATACGAAAAACTCTTAACCTTAGTCCATAACTATTAATACTAAATTTAGCATACAGGCGTAATAACGTTAAACACGTGAGAATGCATCTTATAGAAGTACATACTTAAAACTATGAAACATGAGGGGAAAATGCTTANATAACGTTAAACACGTGAGAATGCATCTTATAGAAGTACATACTTAAAACTATGAAACATGAGGGGAAAATGCTTAGAAAATACAGCTGAGATGAAAAACACAATGAAGACCCGAGACTGGTCTCTAACCAGTGTCTTCTGTTGCGCACACGCCGGCGGCGTGGCAAATCTACGTGAACACAGTGTGGCTGTTGCAGCCAGAGGCTGAGCTGGAGTTGCGCATGTGTGACGGCGATAAGGAAGAATCGAACGTGAACTCACCACATGTTCTGAGCACGGAACAGCGAGCACTGCGGTACTCACCTGCGGGACAAAAGAAAAGCAATAATCAGCATTGCACACACGGTAAGCATTACACTCACAATCGCCATTACTCATGCCCATGCACTTGATACTGCAAACATGGTTCACGGGTTGAATTGAGCACTTCCGAAATAAACCTTTGAAAAAAAAAATTCCCAAACCGTCCTGTAACTGCGCATATTTTTACCGTGACGCGTGCTGACTTCCTCTCAGTAAAGTCGGCAGAGATGCAGGAAGTTTTCCCACTTGTTACGCCACATAAAAAATTGTAATGAAGTATGTGGGCTTCTATCAATTTTTCTGCGTATAACAGTAAGAAATGGCCCATCAACGCTATATTAGAGTTACAATTCAAAAAATTTACCTGGCGCATGAATACTGTCGCACGTGGTGGAATTGAACAAAATGGGCAGAAAATTATACCCTAACCAGGGCTTTCAAAGGTGCTCAATGAACTAGGAACAGCCTATATAAACGTTTCATTATTATCAACACAATCAGTTACTCTCAATATATTCCCAATCTATATACAANAGGAACAGCCTATATAAACGTTTCATTATTATCAACACAATCAGTTACTCTCAATATATTCCCAATCTATATACACCATTTCGTGTAGCATACATAACTGTCATGTTACGGGATACTTCGAATTACTGCATTACACAATAAGTCACCAGTTTGTCTAGCATGGACCAGAATAAATTTTAAGTACACTGATATGAATCACTGTTAAATGCACAGGTGTTAATTTAGCAGAAATAAAGTTGCCTGCTCTACAGTCAGGTTTCGTGATAGAATTGCCAATGCATTCAGTAGTCGGCATAATAATACGCAATTAATATTCGTACATAAGTTCTTCCAGTAAAACATACCAGTTTCCGTATCTCATTTCGATCATGCACACAAAAAGTGTAGATTTGTAAGACCAGGCTAGATAAAATAGGTTTTGTGTTTTATTGGAAAACAAATGATGCACGTTATTGCAATTCCAACGTTCACCTTTTTGAATACGCTGCACTCCAACAACTTATTGAATTCTATAGCAATACCGTAAACTTGGAATAAGTATTAAAGTACTTCATTAACAAGACTGTTAACGCATAAATTATAGACACATAAGTTCTTCACTTAATATCAAGATGAGTTGGCAATCTTTTACAGTAAAACACTAGGTGCCAAACATCTGTTTATTACCTTCGTGCGGGAAAGTCTCCATAAGTATGCAATTATAAATAAATGTTGATATAGTGGTACACGGCTGTTTTATAATATCCTGCAACTTCAGTGCCGTATTTGAGTAGAATACTGCACCAGCCTACTGTGAGAGGTGCGAGTTTGAAACCCTACGAAACCACGGATACGTGCCTATTTTTAATTCTAGCTTTAGCTAAGTTTTAATTTATACCCCCTCTTCCAGCGACATAAAACAGAGACCTTACAAAGCAACAGTTTAAAAAATTGCATTGGTATAACGATGCGGCAATGACAGCGAGACCTGAGTCAGCTCTTTCGCACAAGTTGTTGCGGAAGGATCGTTCAATGTTTGAGATTAATTTTTGAAAACGTGACTTTATTAGGCAATAGGACATTATTTAATCATTGTAGAGATGATTACAGCTTGGCTTATTGTACTACTGTACTCATTCTCAGAAGGTAATCAATAATCAATTCCCATTTATTCCACATGATCAATAAATAAATGTACTGAATTGAGATTAAGGTTATCCAATCAGAAATTTTAATAATGACTGCTGAATACATTTTATGACTGAAAATTTAGTAACACGACAATTATTTCTACCGCTCCACCTTAACAGATATTTCTGCATGAATTATTATATGCTCGTAAAGAAATACAATTTGCTATGAATGTGGTGGTCTAGGCCCCGCATGTAATGGAACAACGTATTACAGGCCTCGGTATAGCAATGGAGAGGGGAGAATTGGGNAGGAACAGCCTATATAAACGTTTCATTATTATCAACACAATCAGTTACTCTCAATATATTCCCAATCTATATACAACATTTCGTGTAGCATACATAACTGTCATGTTACGGGATACTTCGAATTACTGCATTACATAATAAGTCACCAGTTTGTCTAGCATGGACCAAAATAAATTTTAAGTACACTGGTATGAATCACTGTTAAATGCACAGGTGTTAATTTAGCAGAAATAAAGTTGCCTGCTCCACAGTCAGGTTTCGTGATAGAATTGCCAATGCATTCAGTAGTCGGCATAATAATACGCAATTAATATTCGTACATAAGTTCTTCCAGTAAAACATACCAGTTTCCGTATCTCATTTCGATCATGCACACAAAAAGTGTAGATTTGCAAGACCAGGCTAGATAAAATATGTTTTGTGTTTTATTGGAAAACAAATGATGCACGTTATTGCAATTCCAACGTTCACCTTTTTGAATACGCTGCACTCCAACAACTTATTGAATTCTATAGCAATACCGTATACTTGGAATAAGTATTAAAGTACTTCATTAACAAGACTGTTAACGCGTAAATTATAGACACATAAGTTCTTCACTTAATATCAAGATGAGTTGGCAATCTTTTACAGTAAAACAATAGGTGCCAAACATCTGTTTATTACCTTCGCGCGGGAAAGTCTCCATGAGTATGCAATTATAAATAAATGTTGATATAGTGGTACACGGCTGTTTTATAATATCCTGCAACTTCAGTGCCGTATTTGAGTGGAATACTGCACCAGCCTACTGTGAGAGGTGCGAGTTTGAAACCCTACGAAACCACGGATACGTGCCTATTTTTAATTCTAGCTTTAGCTAAGTTTTAATTTATACCCCCTCTTCCAGCGACATAAAACAGAGACCTTACAAAGCAACAGTTTAAAAAAATTGCATTGGTATAACGATGCGGCAATGACAGCGAGACCTGAGTCAGCTCTAAGCGTGTTCAACAACGCCAAGGATCGTTCAATGTTTGAGATTAATTTTTGAAAACGTGACTTTATTAGGCAATATGACATTATTTAATCATTGTAGAGATGATTACAGCTTGGCTTATTGTACTACTGTACTCATTCTCAGAAGGTAATCAATAATCAATTCCCATTTATTCCACATGATCAATAAATAAATGTACTGAATTGAGATTAAGGTTATTCAATCAGAAATTTTAATAATGACTGCTGAATACATTTTATGACTGAAAATTTAGTAACACGACAATTATTTCTACCGCTCCACCTTAACAGATATTTCTGCATGAATTATTATATGCTCGTAAAGAAATACTATTTGCTATGAATTTGGTGGTCTAGGCCCCGCATGTAATGGAACAACGTATTACAGGCCTCGGTATAGCAATGGAGAGGGGAGAATTGGGAGGGGATAAGCGGGAGGAGGTTGCGGTTCAATAATAAACAGGAAAACCTCCACCTAATGATAGACTCCGCCAAAACGCTGGGCTATATGGACGGTAACACAATAGTCGCGTGCCTGTTTCTAGTCAACAAGCATGCAGCCCTGTGTTGGTGATGNTTTCAATATTCTGGCAACACGAGCACTACATTTACGACCCACATTTATTATAACACTATTATCTCCGCACGCGCGCACACTGCCATACATGTGTAATTTTCTTGTAACGTAAAATTTTAATTTATTCTAACTTGACACTGTAGAAAAGCAGTTTAAATAAAAATAATATCTTGACAATCTCCAATAAAATTCTAACTTGCAAGTTCTTAAAATTACGAGACAATTTCAAAATTCATGTATTATTTATGACAAATTAGACAACCCACAGCAAATGCGGGGTAATGAATTAGAAGATAAACTGCAGTGCCCAAAGCAAAATATGACACATCNTTAGACAACCCACAGCAAATGCGGGGTAATGAATTAGAAGATAAACTGCAGTGCCCAAAGCAAAATATGACACATCTGTACTGCGTATAGGCTATTAACGGTAAAGTGAACACTTTTGAAAGCCCTCTCATTTGGAATAATCGTCGATAAATATATTTTATTGTAGCCTTAGACGTTAACTTCCGAGTGCGGTGAAATACACACACTGTGTTTATTACTTACATGGCAATATTTAAAAAATGGCTGAAAGGAAAAAGTTATTATGGCTCCANAATACACACACTGTGTTTATTACTTACATGGCAATATTTAAAAAATGGCTGAAAGGAAAAAGTTATTATGGCTCCAGCAGAAAAAGTTTTATTAAAAAACTGTCCAACGTGTCTTAAGTGAGGTCTGCTTACGAATAGCATTTAAGAAATGTTACGCGTGTGTATACGTTATTCAGTTCCTCAATTTCTTTCCAAAGCATGTTTTGTGATGAGGAAATTGCTCAAACGGGTGTTTTCGCGGTCATATTTACGCATTAACATTCCAGTACAAAACCTTAAAAAAGGAATAGGGAGGTACATCAAACCTTTATTTTTATTATTACGTCATAAAATGGTCAATAAACNCAAAACCTTAAAAAAGGAATAGGGAGGTACATCAAACCTTTATTTTTATTATTACGTCATAAAATGGTCAATAAATGCGTTATCGACGCAAGACTGCATGCCAGTTCAGTGCTTTGCGCGCAGAGGCGATGAGAGAGTTGATGCACATGTCTCGGTCGCCCCTAGCGCCCCCACGCTTTTAGGCCTCAGACGTGCAAAATTCCTTCAACCAGACGGCCAACATAAAACATCTTTTACATCCCCCCCCCCTCCTTAAGGTGGTTCCTTAAAGAAACAAAGAGTCTCGTACATGAGCGGTCACTGCACGCCGGGGCTAAACATAGTCACCACCTACCTACCTCTCCCCAGCGTCCCGCTTCCTTGTCATTAATTGCCACTCTTCGCTAATGCCAACAGTCGGCTCATTTCACTCTCCTTATGGCTTCAAAGAGGCGTTACTAAATCATCGCCTCCTTTACAAAAAATCGCGCGCCAAACAAAGCGCATACGCGTGTGTGTACACGCCCCAAGATTTACAAACACGCCTGGCGTCCACCGTCTTTACCACTTCCGCGAGGTTACACGTGCGTGTGTTGTTGGTCCAGAAGTAGGGCTGCCAACTGTCCCGTATTGTCCGGGATTTCCCGTATCCTGAGGCTGAAAGAATTATCCCGTACGAACACACAGGACAGGACGCCAGGCATGCCGAATATCACTATTAATTTTCAGTTTATTTTCAAATAATTAACACAGTGCCAGTAATTTACCACTTCCGTAATTACAGGTATGTTTATGCTACTGCTCTAACTCAGCAATATAATATTTTGTAAGAATGAAAAATTATTAAAAACTACTATTTTAAGCCACAAAAACGGCTCACTACGAATTTTCTACACGCAACTGATATTTTCCTGTTATATACAATGAGGGAAAATGTTGACAGGTAATTTTTCTTCATAATTTCACTGGGATCATGTGTGTAGACTTGTCGAAAGTTTCCCTTACGGCAAACCTTGGAAAAGTTGGCAGCCCTAGCCGGAAGACACGAAATAATTTATACTCATTTCCATTTCAGGAACGCCTTGTTGAGTTAAGATGTTTGTGGTCGACGCTTAGGATCCCGCCTACCTGGCGCTCGAACTGCGTTGTAGAGTTTGAAGTACGCGCTTGTCTACGAAACTATTGAACATGCGTCCAATGTGCTGATAGGCGAAAAGAACACACACTTCAGACGAGGTCTGTTAAGCGCTTTCAAGACGTCACGCACTTGACGTCACGCACTTCAGAAACACCATTTGAGAGCACTCCAACACCGCTAAAAAGTTTTTTTTTTTCAAAGCGCTGTATTTTAAAATATACGAGTCAGATACATACAAGAACACCCAAGGGCCCTGCAATGAACCTCAGTGAAGACTTTCCAGCAATAAAATTATATGGTAACCACTTACAGTCCCATAGGTACTACCAGAAAGACGAGAACACTGCACACCAGTTCAGAGCTTTATTCTTAGTGTCGTAGGGGAATTGATGCGCGTCGCAGAGTCGCCTTTACCGTTCTCGCGCTTCTCGGCCTCAAACGTCCTAGAGGGTGAAATGGGGTGAGTATGGAGCACGGAGGGAAGGGTAAAATGGGAGTGCCCCGAGAAAACCTGCAGGCCAACAAAAACGTCCTCCCATGTCTCCGAAAAGTGAAAAATCGGGTAACCCTGCCGGGAATCGAACCCGCCTCGCCTTGGTGAGAGGCGAATGATCTGACTACTACACCACCGCGACCCCTCAGACGTGGTTGGTTTGTTTCGTTCCCCTACTTTACGTCTATAATTACCTACCTTAACCGTGTCTAGAAATTTACACCAAAAGGACAACGCACCGCATTCTTGCGCATTCAGTTTAATCATATTTCGGATGAGAAGGATGTATTGTTAGGTACTACCAACATGCCTATGTCCTTGCTGTTTTTAATCATATTAATTATAAATTAAAGATAACACACAAATAAGATATACATAAAAGCACGATTTAACAAAAAAAAAGTGTTTTATGTTAACACAAGTATAAAACGCTTGTGATACATGGCATATTAAAAAAACAATAAAACTTGTCGCACATGGGGTGGTTTTTCAAAGGTTTGATACACAAAGTGTGAAGAAACCGCGAATACGCTTACAGGCAGCGATTTTTTTTCAAATGTTTATTTTAAAAGTGTTTACTTCATCGCGAACAGCCTTCAGCTGTAAAAGCCGTTCACGGTATAATTAGCACTTTTGGAAGCCCTGCTCAAGATATACTTGTACACACATTGCGTGTTTTTCCGCCATAATGAAAAATAGACACTGCCACGGGCACCACTTCATTCATGCGTTGGCCGAGTAAAAATGTAAAATTAATAGAAAAATTAATGTTTCACGAATTTGCTCATTCTTACACTGATATGCGTTTAAAAAACAGAAGGCAAAATGAACAATTTTAGTATTCGCATATGTTTACCCAACACTTTCATTTTAAACGTAGCCGACCTCGCGTTGCGCAGTCGGCTGGTGCGCCGCCGGTCTGCGATGCGGGAGGTTCTGGGTTCGAATCCTAGGTAAGGCATGGGTTAAGATAGGTCATGCGTTTTAGTTTGTAAGCCGTCCCATTATAAGCCTTCCGCCGGCATAACACCGGGGGACGTTAATAAGCCGTTCCCAATACAATATTGATACGTTAAAACATGGAACTACCCCCCCCCC
>NQII01000900.1:469202-489243 GCA_002778355.1 Clitarchus hookeri
GGGGGGGGGGCAGAGGCGCCGGCGCCGGCGCCGCAGCGCGATAAGGCTGCACAACGCAACGCAGGCGGGCGGCCCGCGATAACACTTCGCCCCACAATGCAGCGCGAGCTGCCGACTGGTGCCGCCTATCTCACCGCGGCAACGCCGCCCCACAGCCATTCACACAAGCCGTCTGCGGCCTACCCCGGACCTTTCTCGCTACCAGGGTGACTATTCCTACAACTTCCCACTGTCTTTATATACAAGAACGTACACAGTGCGGAGGTGGGCTGACGATTGACTTAACACCGAGCGAGGTGGCGCAGTGGTTACACTTTGCACTCGCGTTCGGGAGGACCTGGGTTTGAACCCTGGTCCGGCCATCCTGATTTCGGTTTTTCGTGGTTTCCCCGGGATCACTCCAGACGAATGCTGGGGTGGTTCCTTGCTGCAGGCCACGGCCTACTCCTTCCCCTAACCAGCTTCTCTGAGCAACTTGCTGCGTCTCTAATGACCTCGCTGTCGACGAGACGTTAGGCCTTACTACATATACAGGATGATTCTAAAATCATGGGACAAACATCGAGGGGTGGTAGAGCTCACTAAAACAAACCATTATTGTATAGAAATATATGGGCGGAAGTGACGCGTTGAGGCAAAAACACAAAAACATAAAATGTTCATTAGCAGCATACTGAACGAGTGATTCCGTACAGACAATGTTAAAACAGTTGCTGGAAATGCATCCACCAACAGTCACGCATGCTTGGCGACCTCTACATATGGCGTGATTGGCTGACAATGATGGCGTGCGTGAAATACCCGGCGTATTTGAATCTACTCGCCAATCACTCCACCGACGCTACCAAGCTTGCATTACTGCCAGTCATAGCAATTTTGAGCAATTATTGTAAACATTGCTGTAAAAAGGCATTTAGTGGCGACGTTGTAAATAAACAATGTGTTGCATTTCATGTGTTATTTTTGTGTTTGTGCTTCAACGCGTCACTTCTGCTCATATATTCCCATACAATAATTGTTTGTTTTAGTGAGCTCTACCACCCCCCAATGTTTGTCCCATGATTTTAGAATCACCATGCATATATACAGACATACCTACTTACCTACCATTTGACTTAACAGAAACATTCATCCATGTGCTTAGGATACGAATCAGTGTTTTTAAGAGCATTGGTTCATGACTACAGTGAGCGGGTTGTGTGCGTTCTGGGTTTGACTTAAAGAGTACGTGACCCAGATAATTATTTTTTTTTTTGCGTTCCAGGCACAGCGATACGGGTGACGACAACACGCGCGACCAGCAACCCGTCGCCCCTAAGCGCAAGGCGCTGAACCTGCGTGCAGTGCTTCCGCTGTAACGCTTTCCTGTGCAAATGAGATCTGTAACAGTGGGATTTTATTACTCGCGATGAAAGCCCTTAGATTAAACTACGAATGTACAGTTTTATTTTCCTCCTACCTATTAAGTAAACTGCGCATGCAAGCTCTGCAAATTCGATTTATGACCATTTTTACGATTTCGTTTTCTTATAATAAACTTAATACTATAAAAACAAATCTGTACATGCTTAGCTGTTTTTTTAAATCTCTTATTCCAAAATTATATATTCCCAGGACCTTTATTTGCTGGAATACGGGTAAAATCTCAAACGACGAATGCACAGAACACATGTTCGGGCTACTAACTCTTAAGATATGGTAATATTGCATATCTTAAGCCGAGACGAAGTAGCCAATCAGAGTACAGCGACAGTTGTTGGCGGGAAACCGTGCTAACATCTTGGATTTAGGTTGTGTTGTGTCGTGAAATTGTATCCAATGAATTATTTAATCAGGGGACAGTATTCTCGTGAGTTTAGAGAACTGTTCCTCGTGTTTTAGTTATTGGAAGAGGTTATTATATTTGTTTTTATTACCCTTTTTCAGATTTATTGGCCTAGCTGCCATCGGCATCTCCTTTTATAAGATGTCACGAGTTTTTCAAAACGACACAAGCAGTAACCACAAATAATTAAATATATGTAAATAATATTAAACTTTGTCAATTTTTCAAGGTTATATCGGCTGCTTTGGTTTCCTATGATTCTAACTGGCTAGACTTAAAAGTTGCTAGATCAATCGCAAACCGTAAAACTTAATTTTTCGTATACATAACGAGTCGTAAGTACAATACGTCTTTATTCTTCAGTATTTAATCGTAAAATCACCCTAACGATTTTTATGAGGCAAAATGATATTGTGTACATCTAAATATAGTAATGGCTGTCTTTCGAATGACTCGTGACTTTAGGCAGGCCAAAAAGGTGTCGCTTGAGTTACGTTACAGTGCGTATGAAATCCCCTTTTCTTTGTGAAATCACTTACCGTGTTCCCAACATACCAATATACGAAAAGAAAACACACTTGAGACGAGGTGAGCACAAAACACTACCAACATTAAGCACATTAGAAATACTAGAGCCCATTCACTGTTACTTCACACTTTTTTGAAACCCTGCTAAATTTCTACTTTTGGTTACCAATTACGTATGCTTCCGCTACACATAAATATAGACACTGCCATGTGACTTCTACGTTTTAACTGTCAAATGCATTGTTTATTTTTTACAGCTGTTCAAAGAATTCTGCCATATTAAAAAAACCATTACGTATGAATATTCACAATTTAGACCAATAACCATATTTAGGTCAGTTTTATGACTTTTTAACAATGTCCATATTGACGATAGTTTTTGCGGTTATTATTTTACGTTGTTAACATATTTGTTATAAACAATATAGCACATTACGGATAGTACACGTAAATATTTGCCGCGACTGTGGTTAACCCTGTTACAACTGTGGGGGAAAGAACTGTAGCATTTAACATCTTGTTATTGGCGTGTTTTTGGGTTATTTCGTTAAAAGGACTGCCTTAGTCGGAATAAATATCTAAACGACAGAGCAACCAGTCCAACGAAAAAAACAGTAAATTCAAACACGCAACTCGTGTTGTTTATTTTTTTTACGTAACAGCGACAAACTTAAAAGGCAGTGGTGAACATGCACACAAATAGGCCTGCCGTAACTTTTATTCCGCTCATATTTCTTTGCGCATATACTTAGTTTTTACTAGGTTTATTTAATTATTTATTTAAAATTTTCTGACTGGGTTAAGTAATTTGTTGGGATTGTGGCGAACATTCAGATCATAAAAACGTGTTACAGAAACTTAGGGCAAAGTTACGTTGTGAAAAATAAGCAGACGTAACTTATAAATTTCGCACGTCCAATATTTGCAATCACATATTTGCAATCACATATTTGCAATCACATATTTGCAATCACATATTTGCAATCACATATTTGCAATCACATATTTGCAATCACATATTTGCAATCACATATTTGCAATCACATATTTGCAATCACATATTTGCAATCACATATTTGCAATCACATATTTGCAATCACATATTTGCAATCACATATTTGCAATCACATATTTGCAATCACATATTTGCAATCACATATTTGCAATCACATATTTGCAATCACATATTTGCAATCACATATTTGCAATCACATATTTGCAATCACATATTTGCAATCACATATTTGCAATCACATATTTGCAATCACATATTTGCAATCACATATTTGCAATCACATATTTGCAATCACATATTTGCAATCACATATTTGCAATCACATATTTGCAATCACATATTTGCAATCACATATTTGCAATCACACAGACACACCGGGCCAGCGTATCTGGAAGTAACACTTTGGCAGGGCTTCAGAAAAGTTTGAAGTAACCGTGAATGAACTACACACGCAGCACGACGAAAACACTGCACGCCAGTACAGAGCCTTGAGCATAGGAGCGATAGGGCACTTGATGCACGTAGCTTTGTCGTCCTTATCGCTCCCGCTCTTCTCGGCCTGAAAAGCGCAAAACACCTCCAGGTAGGCGGTGTCCTTAAGACCCTGCCACAATTGTGCAGATGTGTTTGTCCGAGCTATTCGATCGTGCAGTCAGTCCATGCAGATTTCCGATCACGATCACGACGAGCCTTGTGTGCCATGATTGAGGTTGTCTGATGGATGCAGTTGGAAAAACAGGTCACCATTTTTGTTTACATTTCCATGTTACCACTGGCTGTATATTTTCACATTTATTCACGGTATATATTACTGCTTGTCGTTGTATAAAAACGGCCTTAGCCGCACTACATCACCTAGCAAACCGTCCATCCTTTCATTACAAAACAACTGAACAAATCTATCAGCTATTCCCCACTTTTAAACAATTTAATTAACTATCACACGAAAGAATTATTTTTACTATGTGCTTTAACACAAACAACTAAATTAAAATTATTAAATAAATTTATAATATTTTGTTTGTAAGTTATAATGAAATTAAATATTTGCGGCAACTTTTCTAACTGGAACTCCTTTGCATAGAATTCAATTTCAATTATGCTTTACACTATTTACAGAACGTTTCAAAGTGGTTCGAGAGAACAATAAAAATTCCACGACACTTAAGAGAGAATGTTAACTATCTACTATAAAAAAAAAAGTATTTTGCTCTGACCATTGTAGGGAGTGGAAAAATGTATTTAGTTTATAGTAAAAAAATAAATAATATTTTTGAGGTGCCCAATCTCAAATGAATATAAAAAAACCCCCAGAGTGCGAGTATAATCGACTACAGACAGCCACTAGCTGTATGCGCTAGACGCTACTTTATGATGTAAACAAACGTAACAAATAATTTTCAACAACAAAAAAAAAACTATTACAATAAACTACTGTTTGCACCACGAACGCGCCTCTTTCATTTACACATCGGAGTTCTGCTAGCGAACATTATCAAATAACGCCCAACTAAACATCAAGCATTTAAATACGGCTGTGTCCCCGGAGCCACTTATCTCTTACAGCTGTCGATAACCCATACATCAATATTTATCTCAAATTCAGACCAGATTATTCAACATAACAGGCAAAGTAAACAATATTTTCATGCCACATAAATCAGCAAGAGAAATAAAATATTGCCCATTGCTGTGCGGTACAATTTTCGAAACAGAATTGATGGAAACAGGTCAGGTGAAATCTTTCAGATCCACTTTCAAATGCTTTATAACAAGCAACACAACGACCCGCGCATTGATATCCAGAAAAATTGAAATAATGCCGTAATATGCACGAAGAAAAACAATTAAATAATACGAGAAAAAACAATTAAATAATATGAACAGAAGATGATCAAGAGTCAGTTAATTTGATTTGAAACCAAACATTTTTGTTTACGTTTCAAAACATTGCAATGGTTTGAAACATCAACATAAATTATTTAAACGGAATCGCATTACAATCCTTACACCTAGTTCAAAATTAATAAAACATTATTTTAGACCAACCTTAAAAAATACATGCCTATATGTATGTATTTTAACCGACACTCACTTGAACACTCCCAGTACAGTTGACCAGCGATGCAGAAAAATAAATTCCATGTATCTGTGCGTATTGTTAGTGTTGCGTTTAAATTCGTGGGCAATGAATTCATTGTAGTTTCGTTTTATTTTACGCACATGAAAATATGAATTTAAATGTTTTTGAGATGTTTACATTCTAAACCATAGTACGGTTACACTTAATCGACGCATTAACAAATCTACTGGGTTCAGGGCAATGCTAACACGTACGTCGGAAGGATACAGAGTAGGCAGAAAACTAGAGCCGTACCGCGGCGAACAGCTGATGCCAAAAAGTTTTTAAAGTTAGTACCTTACACAGAAAAAAGAAGTTGACATAACAGTAATGATATTTCAAGTGCTATAAATTACAGTGCAACACTTTATTGTCGAATATTCGTTATTTAACTTAACGCTGGCAAATTACCCGTCTTTTCAAAGTTACTGACCTAATGTCAGCATTTATAACACCAACAAGAAACAACCACATAGGAAATGACCTAAAATGGAATTTAAAAAACATGACTCTATATACGAGTTTACAATAATTGCAAATGCTGGCTTGGAGTTTTAAAACTTAAAATAAACACGCATGTACGCGTTATTAAATTGAAGACTTAAAATCCGAAAGTTGTTCGCTGCAAGACCACAGGCAATAACTTTTACGTCGAAAAAACAAATAAAACTAAAACGACCAAGATCTAGTAGCGTGTGTGTGGTGAAGTGTTGCAAGGTTAGCTGGTGCTTGCTCACTACTGTACATTCTCGGTGCACCCAGCAGGGGCCAGTAGCCACAGTGCAGCCTAGGGAAACTGAATGCACAAGCGAGCAGCTGTGGCGTCAGCTGCCGAGCTACGTTTTAGTAGCGGAAGTGTAAACTAGCAAGCANCTAGGGAAACTGAATGCACAAGCGAGCGGCGTCCTGTGGCGTCAGCTGCCGAGCTACGTTTTAGTAGCGGAAGTGTAAACTAGCAAGCAACAGGGTACAGCACACAGCTAACGCCAGCTTACCTTGCAACTGTTCTCCACGCGGCACTATCAAGATCTGAAAACAGCTTCAAGAACCCGCCGCCGAAGAAGTCGCACTATTGACCGACTACCCGGTCAGTTTGCAGACAACCGCGATAAGCAAAGCACGCGAGGCGTTACATTCTAGGGTCTCCAAAAAATAAGAGCGAGAAAAAACCCCCGTAAAGGTTATGATAGGGAGAGAGAAGGAGAGGGGGAGTAAAAAGAGGAGGAGGAGGTTTCCTTGCGGATGCCGAGAGTCGGATCAAATCTTGGCGCAGCACACAGTTTGGCGGGCTCGCCTCCGACATCCCCCCACGACGTCAATTCAATTTTACAGCACGACACATCCGCGCGATAAGGGGAAGCTTGCGGGGTCCATTAGGCAGATTGACCTCCCACCCTTGACGCGCGGGCGACACGAGGGGTGCACGCCCCATCGCCACACATCCTGCACCGCCCGCGTGTCTCGCCAGACACACGCTCATTACAGATTCACATGTCGCCCGCCCGAGCCCGCTCCCACGGCTAAGCTGGAGCTGGCTCACCCTTAACCGGGAATTAATTTTATTTTGTTCTTTTACGTGAACACGTCTTTAAAATCAGACTCCGACACACGGGATAAAAGCTGTTTACGTTTAAAGACCCTTTCACACGATCAAATTTTTCTTCAAATTACCTTCAATCGTTTTTCAATTCAATTAATTGAATACTATATGACGGCATAAAAACGTTACAATCTCGGCCATTTTCTCTCTCGATTTCTTGAATTTCTCTTTTTCCTTCAAGATTTTCGTTTAGATGTTTTATATTTTCTTGAATCCAAAATTTCAATAGCTTATCACAAATTTTCTGGCAGTATTAATGAAAGTAATCTCATAATAATATAGTTGTGTGCACACATTTAAAGTTGTTACAAAATAAGGACGAATATTTTCTAAAAAGAAAATTTACAATCAAATGAAGAGAATTAATTGTGGTTTAACCAATTATTTTCGTGTCGTGGACGAGTCGTAGATACTTCTAAAAATGTACTTTTGGGATTTTTTTAAAACTGGTTTCATTAAAAGGTTTGTGATAAATTTGCAAGTGTAGACTTGAAAGCTCATTGAAAGGCAAATTAAGCGACTCTTTAGTTCAACAAAATGGATTAAAGTAATTGGATTCAATAAATTATTTGATCGTGTGAAATGGCCTTAACTGAGCACTTTCGAAAACAATTTTTGAAAAATATCATTGTCCCTACCTGCACGTATTTTAACGGATACGCTCACTAACAAGCGCCCAGTGAAGGTAGTAACGACGGAGGGAAAGCAGTTCCATGTCTTAAAGCTGACATTATAGTGTTAGATAAATATTTATGTATACTGGAATTGTTTATTTCCTTTCAGTTTTTCAATGCATATACGTAATCAAATCAGCACATTATCCAAATATTAAATTTTTTAAATAACTCGTAGTTTTATTTGACCGACGCATGAATAAAGCCCACAGCAATGTTAATTTTACGTATGGCGAAAGAACACACAGTGCGCATACAAGTAGTTCTTACGCAGATTGCTCACTTTACCGCGATAGGCACATAATTCAATTTAATTCCTGTATGCCAAAGAAAATGTCAACTGTTAACGCATACGTATTCGCGTAAAACCCGCCGCCATGTGCAGACACAGCCAACCCTGGAAAGTTTTTTTAATTGTCTTATCGGGTTTTTTATGTTTTCAATTTCATGGCGTGGAGAGAATACGAGGTGCACTTATCATGCCAAGCGGGTAGTGTTTCGTCAATGGAGATGTAACATTTGAACGGGTCTGCTTCATTCTCTATAGTCCGTTTGTGTTTACTTTGAACTTATCTGAAGCCCTGCTAAATTTCTTCTTTCAAGCTATTCCACCACCTAAAGCAACAAAGCTTAACTAAGTCTAGAAAATTACACCAAAAGGACATCGCATCGCATTCGTGCGCACTCAGTGTAATACTATTTTGAACAAGAACTATTTCTTGCTTACCATTATTACCAACACGCCTATTATCTCTCTTCTGTCTTCATTTTAATTACAAATGAAATATAATTCATATATTAAGTATAAGTAAAAGTTAAACAAAAAATAAGATAATTTTATGTTAACAGGCCTATAAAATACTCGTGAGGCAACAACCAAACACACACATACACCGGACGATTTTTCAAAGGTTTGATTAAAATACTGCGAATAGGCTATACAACGGATTCCTTCATTTCTTGCCGATTTAAGTTTTTGTGAAGCAAAATTTAAAAAAAATGCTACAATGGAAGTTAAGCTATTTGCCTTACTTTGCAGTACAGAGATGAAGCCCGAACACATCAACGTAAAATGTTGTCACAAATACGGGTAGCATAATATGAACTTTAAAATATCGATAAGTTCCAGCCTAATTTTACGCAACTATCAAAATAACAAATAGTAAAATCAAGTACAAAGGATAGATAAACGGATCGTAAATATTCATTTTCCAAGGTAAAAAATTAGAATAGGCCTAATTACCCTGACACCGGAATAATCACACTAGAGCGAAGAATGTATGTAAGAGAGGCGGAGCGGAGCTTACGTGTTAAAAGAACTTCTGAGACGACTTTTGGTATTGAAAATCTTAGTAGGGAAATTTCCGGGCAGTATTTCAGAACGTGGGGCACATCCTCGTCGCTATCACGTCACAGAATGCTAGTGACTGCCCAAGCCCCGCGGCGCACGCCACCAAAGAAAGCAAAGAATGTTCAGCGTAGCGGCGCTGAGACATGAAGCCCGCCTAATAGCGTGGGAGCGCTAGCGGCAACCGAGACATCCACATCAACTCTCTCGTCGCCTCTACGCGCAAAGCAATAAACTGGCGTGCAGTCCCTGTCGGTAACGCGCCTTTATGAGGTCATTGCCTCATAATAAGTTTTCTGACATAATATTCCAATTCTCTTTGAAAATACGAATCCGTTGACATGTTACTCGATATACTAATTTCAAAGTTAAATAAAAACGTATTTATTCAAATAAATTACTTTTATTTATAAAATTATGCTTTCCAAGCTTTTCATTACGCTAATCATGGACATGCACTGAATCTTGCCAGAGACTTTCCACCAATAAAATTATAGAGTCAACGCTTAAAGTCCCATAGGTACACGCAGCACGACGAGAACACTGCAAGCCAGTTCAGAGCCCTGCGCGTAGTGGCGATGCCACACTTGTAGCGCGTGCCAGTGTAGCCCTTATAGGCTTGCGCTTCTCCGCCTCAAACGCGGAAAAAAGCTTCAAGCAGGCGGGCATCTTAAGGAAAAGGAAAAAAAAAAAAAAAAAAAGTGCAAAATTGCATTAATAGTTAAATGCATTGGCTTTCATCGCGTGTAATAATACCCTACAGTTATAGATATATTAAGCGATAAATTCAACTATCCAGGAACGCATAGCGAAGTCTTGGGAGGACCCGTCGCAATGCTTCCTTAAACCAGAAGTGACCTTGAAGATATAATTTTTTTATATTAGGATTCCCGCTCCAGGTGGATTGGACCATAGACTAAAAATGAGGTAAACCGCTTATTCATCTTAGGCGCATGTACCCAACATTGACCTACCTCAATCATACACAACTGTCAAAGTCACATGGTCAACAGAGATGAGAGTGTTTGTTTATCCCTTAATTTTGAAATAAATAGCACTATTATATGAATAAAATACCTTTACCAATTTTAATTTAATCAACCTGCATTACAAATTGTTAAGAGGAAGTATACATACATATCAAAGCATTTGTTTACAAATCTGTTTCCTAACCTAAAATCCAAACCAAGCCGTTTTCGCTAGACGTGTTGGCAGAAAAGCAGTTCAATGTTGGGACACGGAGGTTGGTTGTGCGCAGCCAGCGAGATCGGTCTACCTCATCTGTAGTCTATGGACTGGACGACCTGGGGTCATATTCTATAACTTCTTACTGTCGTTATATAAATACATTTACCGCTTAACTATCTTTACGAGGCGAAATGGTATTCGTTAACTCTATACGTCTTCATGATGGTCTTTCGAATACCTTGTGACTCTTTATAAAGACCGGTTAACAAGGTGTCTTTATGAACGAAAGAGGAAATAAAATGACCAACGTATAGATATTTATTCTACAAATACGTTTTACATAAAATAAAACGTTTTAAAATGCCCTGAACATTAGAAATATCAAATTCTGTCATATTTCCGCACAAATAAACGGCATCTGGGATACATTTAAGGAGAACATTTTGTAATTCGCTAGTGATACTCTCGGTTTAACGTAACTACGAGGTGGCGGATTCGGCCACGGATCAGTGCTNAAAAAAAAAAAAAAAAAACCTAGTACCACGTGAAATCTTGTATCCATGGTAATAAGCAAATTTATTTTAGAAGCATTATTTGAAAATGTATTAAGAAATAAATTTCACTTATACATAAAAATTCACTATTATAACAAAATTTGCGACAATGCATTCTGTAATAACGGAAAAAAATATAATTCAAGAAGGAGATCGTTGATTTCAGAACACATCCCACAGCGTTGCCAAACGTAAACCTTTGCACAAAGACATCAATAAAGATATGGCTTACAGAATACCACATAAAGATGCTTACGAGTAACCATCGTTATGGCCCTCTTTATGATGAAGACGATCACGTTAACTGTCTTTAAGCAAACTCGAGTTAGAGAAATAGGACCCATGGTGTTATTAGCGGGTTTACCCGCAGGACGCCCAACGGTTANTTTAAGCAAACTCGAGTTAGAGAAATAGGACCCATGGTGTTATTAGCGGGTTTACCCGCAGGACGCCCAACGGTTATCGCGTCTACTGTTACGCCACTATGCGCGCGAGGCCCAATCCCCGACGACAAAAAGAATAAAACAACGAATGCGAGTAATTTTCGCAAAAATAGTGGAAAGGAAAAAACTCCCCGCGATACCATAAATACGGAATGTTCGCGCCGGCACTAACTCTAGGCGAAACAAATGTTGGTGCAGTGATAATTGGGCTCACCCTAGTTCATGGGGATGCTATCTGTTATAGTATTCATAACTACATTTTTCCTTCCGTTTTTTAAAACCCACATACGCAAATGGAACTCACTAGAGGAACGGGATAAGAGAGGGGAGATTTACATTATTATCCTGTTGTGCGAAGTTGAGCCATCAACAATAGTTAAAACCCACGCTATGCAAGCTCCCACAATTCGGCAAAACGTCTTTCTTAAAAGGGTGCTATACCACCCCACTAGAAAATAAACGAAGGACTGTAAATACGACGCAGGCTAGTTTCTGGGTTTGCGGTAACAAAGGACAGTTTCTCACCTGGATTTTAATCAACCCTGGTGAAGGTACCAGGGGTGGGTGTGGGGAGGGGGGATCTCCAAAATTTACCGCCGGTCTCTGATTCTCCGCAATTAAGAGTCAAAATAATTCTGCTGTTGACAATTCAAAATTTTTGGTTAAACACTCGCTGTACTCTGGTGCACGTGTAGAGTATGTTCACGGTTGGTTTAATAAAAACTTTTGAAAGCGCCGTTTTTTTCTTTGTCTCGTCGACTTGTATCCTCTCGCCACATGCGGATATTAACACTGCAATACACCTAATAAAACTGTTACAGTCTATTAACGGTTACTTACAACTTTTCGGAAGCCCTGCTAAAGTTCTACTTCCAGGATATTCCTCCGCCCCATGCAAACAAAGCTTAGAAAATTACACCAGAGGGCCAACGCACCGCATTCGTGCGCACTCAGTGTAACAATATTTTGTATAAGAACTATTTATTACTACCAACACACATATTTTCTCTCTGGCTTTATTCATATTAGTTATACATTAAATATTGTAATTTATAGATAAAATATGAGTAAAATAACGATGGTATTTAGCTCAAAAACACAATACGGAAGTTTTGCTCACCATGTACGATATATTACAAATCCACAGGAAACAACAAACAAAGTGATACAGTTACATTTTTATTAGCACAAATGTGCTGCCAACCACTCACTTTTCAAGGATGGGGGTTGATACGAGAGCCCAAATTTTTGTGCTTTGTACTTCGTCGTTTAATAATGCAGTATCCAGAAACTCAGACATAATTCGTTCATTCTGACTATGTTACTAGCAAAAAAAAAAAAAAAAAAATCTGCTTCAACTACACTTTCAATGGCGGTTTTAGCTCCTTCGGAATGGACTTAGGCTATATGTCGTGTATATAATTTAAACCTGCCGAAGTTTGTCGGTAGAGTTCAGTTTCATCCTGTATATTTTATCGACTAATTTTTCCATAAGGAATATGCAGGCGGAGTTTATAGGTGTTTCCCAGTCTAACCCTGTGTGTGTGTGCGCGCGCGCCAGCGGAGTGTGTTTAACTATTGCAAAGTAAGCTCTGTTTTTCTCTGTGCTATAACTAATCGTTTGCTAGTTTACAAGTTGGCCACTTAAACGTAGTACTGCGGTTGACGTCACAGCACGTGTGTAATGAGGGCTGGCCACTCTCTCGTGAGTGGGCGCAGTACATAATTTTCTCCCGGTTCCACTCTGGTTACTGGTTCCTGCCACGTGCGATGAGTGTGTACAGCACTGAGCAAGCACCAGCTTACCTTGTAATACTTCTCTCTCTCACACACACACACACACACACGCACACACGCACACACACACACACACACACACACGACATCGTTCAACTTTTAGACATTGCGGATATGGTTTACCTTTAAACATTGTTCAATACTTCACTATACTGCCATAATCACACGTCAACATCACTATTTTAGTACTCGTGGAAAACACTTCGTACCATGGTGACTTCTACCTCGCATATTGTTTCCACGACGTAAATCGGCGGAAAAGTACGTGGTAAGTAGACAAGTAGAAAACAAGAAATTTCGCAGATTCGTTTGGCAACAAGCTAGGTTCCAGTCATTTGTGAACCCGAGCCTCAGTTAGCAATTTATATTGGATGATGCTCGAGTTTTACTCTAGACCAGACAGCACGTGGATCGGTCTTCTTTTTTGTTGCACGTTAGTCATTGGGTCAAATTTGCCCAGGTTGTAAGTCACAAACTGCGAACCAATTGGAAAGGAACGTAGGACATACAGGTATAGACTCTTCATGATAAAATGAGCACTTATGAAATCAGTCTTAAAGTTATTTTGCGAGTGTAATGATTAAATTTATGGTAAATAAAGTTGCAGTTTTTCTGCTTAATACACGTTAGAGTACAACATGGCATACTAATAATACGTATAGGTCTTCAAAAGTTTTACGTTTTTGCTTTACTGACGCATAGTAATGTTAATTTTACACATGGCAGAAGGATACAAAATGAGAATAAAAGTAGATCTGGGACAAGGCTTTTAAAAACCGCTCTCAATTTACTGTGAGTAGCTTATATTTGAAGTCTTAACTTGTCCTCAACGAATTCGGGAAATCCCCGTGTCTGGCGATAAGCACGCACGTGCGAAATATAATCGTGTGTCTGGACGCGGGGCGAATCTCCGGCATCGCTAGCGGGTCGAAGACACGCCGGGCCCCGTTTTCAACAAATCCTCATAACTGCGCTCCGCGGAATTAATCATCAATTAGGCGGGAGTGCGGAGCGAGGCAGCGATTCTGAGGTCACACCAACTTCGCGGCCCGGAATTAATTACCAGGGCAACGCGTGGCGGGTAGGAGGCGCGATCTCAGCACAGTATTTACAACCAACAACTCGCAAAAACTTGGGACGATAAGACAGCTGCGCCGTGCCATCTGCTCTGAAAACATTCGCCCGCCACTCCTCTTGTTCGCCGGGAACGTCTCGGATAGGAGAGACGGAGGTTGAGATTGGTCCGGCGCTATCTTCCCGCACAGTAACTACTTCACATAGGCTGCAGACTCAATTCGCGGTTTCTTCACCCTTTTTGGATCAAACTTTAGAAAAATTACCCCATGTATGAGGTGTTTGGTTGTTTCCTAAATATGTCGTATAACAAACTCTTTACACTTGTGTTAACACAAATCTACCTTATTTTTGGTTGAAATTAAGTTTTACTTACTCCTATCTTTAAATTATAATTATTCATTTATAATTATTATGAATACAAACAATGAGAAACTAGGTGTGTTGGTAATGCCCTCGTTTCCCCCGCTCTTGCATTCCGACGCTGCTCCATACTCAACTCACTTCACCCTCGTGGGCTGTCAAGACCACTGCACTCCAAGCTTCTAGACTTCGGACACGCAAAGTACCTGCTTCTTCTGAAAGCTTTTATCTTCTTCTTGACCACTGCGTATCTTTTCACCTCATAAAAAAAAACTTCACTGTGACAGACCTACAGATTAATATCACGGAATATACACGAATACAGAAGCGAAACAACCGCGTACATCACAAACACCAGCCACGCATGCCGGCAAGAAGTCCTCATCTACCAGAAATGTGGTGGAACGTCGCTCGCCAACCAGCGCACGGAGAGTCACTGGCCAGACGACAGCCCAACCAATGGGGACTCTTTAAATATATGTATCCAATCAGACGCGATGCCAGTTCCCAAAATCTCACAAAACTACTGAACGCCTGAGTAAAGAATATGACGAGAAACTTCTATGACTGTACGCATTGCGAAGTTCCCAGCAAATTTCGCAAGGCACTATAATGTTTCATAGCCTATTTATATGAAGGAAAAAAAAACAGCCATAGAACGTACGTCGTTAAAGTACAGGCACATGAGCATAACGAAAGCACCAGAAAGATGCTGCCTGTGAATCACGCCCAATGCCCACAACAAAGTGAAGAGGCAAGGGTACACTCGGGAAGCAGAGTGCGCTGAAATACTCGGGGGTACGCTGGAATCAGCAATGGCAAGCCGACAAGCAGGTATGTAAGTTTATCCGTGCCAAGATCAGTACCGAAAAATAAAAAAATAAAAAAAAGGACAGAAGGAACGCACTGCCAAGAGAGGAGATTTGGAATTATTTAAACGGAAGGGAAAAGTTTCCGTCGGCGACCTTCAACACCACGCAAAACTTCACGAACTGACAAAAATAAAACTAGTTTCTGCAGAGGCGAAAAGCATAAAACTGTCTCCTTGAAACAATATAAAACAAAATAAAGGAAAACTATCCATTTTTTAAAATAGATTGACAAAATTTAACGTGTGGTAGATTGGTTATAGGTGTGTCTTTTTTTTTTTATTATTCTGGTGAAACGGAAGTACCGATCTTGAGTATGGATACAGATACTAGTGGTTTAGCCAGAATTATTGTTTACAGGCTAAAAAAGGAATTCGTGGGGGGGGGGGGGACAAACCCAGTAAAAACACTGATATTCATGCGTGTGCGCATACATGACATTAAAATGAGACCCTCAAGGTAAAACATTATTAAAACACTTTCATTTCTAGAAGGGACGGGGGTAAACTGCAGAATTTTTTTATTACCCTTGCCATAAAATACGCCAGAGAAACATTTAAATGCCGTACACATTGGAACACCTGTTTTATCAAGAACTCCTATTTTATTCAGTTTGTTCAATGGTATACTCAAAAATCGCTGTCGGTTAACAGTTTGAGTTACAGTGTCCTATATCTGAGACGTTGAGAGGCTCTAATGGTCTGCAGTCTACATAGAAGGAAACAGCGTCCAATGAAGCGAGAGCCTCACCTGTGGGCAGTATCATTCGCTGCTGAGACGATGTAACGTGGTCTCACAGAAGCCGCCGCAAGCAACACGAAGCAGAAACAAGATTCTCATTGGTCCCGATATACGACAGAGCGTCAAACCGTCACAAGTACAGTTCCTGACAAATATTTTTGCAACGCCTAAAACAAAATATTAATCCGTGACTGAAATGGTTGAGTGATACTTGAGATGTGTAGCATAATAGTAAAGACTGTTCGCGGTCAATCAGACACTTTTGAAAGCCCTGCTTAAGATCTACGTGTATATTCTTCCACCACATGTAAAATTAACATTGTCATCGACTTGATCACTTTATTCATGCGAAACTGTAGAATTATCATAAAAGTAAATATTTTACAAATTTACTAATTATTACACGTGTATGAAAAAAAAAACACAGAAAGCAGAAAATCACTCAGTATTCCAAAAATACAGTATTCACAAATGTTTCCCTAACACTATTAATTCAACATTAAGACATGGAATTACCTTCTCACCGTCGTTAACAATTTTACTGGGCGCATGCCAGCCAGTGTCCGCGTTAAAATATATGCAGGTGATGGCAGCGACATTTTTCAGAGGTTAATTTCAAAAGTGCTCAATTAACCATATACAGCCTATACGAAGGAGTAGCACGACCGGGCCAAGCAACCTGATGGTTAGGGACAGTGATATTTCGCGAAAAGATTTCAACACAAGATACAGTCCAAAGCATTGCAGGGTCGTCCAGCTTCTTTAGCTGGCTAAAAAAAAGTTCTGATCCGTGTTAAATGTTTGTGCACGAATCACAAAGGTTCAGTGTCGAAGTTACGTAATCCCGATTGGCTGGGTCAAATGCGGAAACGGCACCAGCAGCCATTGGAGATATAAAAACAGCTGAGGTGTGTATATAGTATTGAAGTCTACTGTGTGCCCCGACTTTTGCGCGAAAAGTCATTGGCCCTACTGATGGTCTTGTTCCTGATGGGNCCAACCTTCCTGGTCCGTGCACTTCACTGATAAACACATGACATAGCTCAGTGGCGCGGAATGAAGCGGTGCCCTTTATACCGGACGCCATAGGCGTCGTCGATTACGCCAAAGCAGTCGACCACTTGCGATTTGCAAGCACTTCGCCGCTTATCGTGCAATCATAGACTAAAGATGGGGTAGACCGACCACGATGGTTGCGCAAAACCAGTCTCCGTGACCCAACATTGAAATGCTTTTCTGCCAGCACGTGGATTGGATTTGAGGTTAGGACACTGTTTGATAAACAAGTGCCCTGAGATGCTTTTATACTTCCTCTAACAAATTTGTAATGCAGTCTGATTAAATTCAAATTTCTAAAAGTATTTTATTAATATAGCAGTGCTCGTCGTTTAAAATTTAAGATACAAACAAACACGTTCACTATTATTGACGTGACTTTGACAGTTGTGCTCCGTTGGAGTAGGTCTGTGTTGGGCACATGCGCAGAAGACGAATAATCGGTCCACCTCATCTTTAGTGTATGCGCTCAACAGGTGTTAAGTGATTACGAAAATTCACTGTCGCCACGTTACGTACAAAAGGGCGAAGCAATATTAACTTTACCAATTTCGATGTTCAATATTTTCATTTCCGTTCGGTTATAAATACTCGCCTTCGTCCACAGTATCTGGACAGCCTATTACCCCACACTTTTGAGGGGTCGCATATCAGGCGGAGTAAACACACTGACCACCTAAAATGGTTTAATAATTGCTAGAGACAATCAAGGTGCCAAACGCCACTGTGCGATCCGGAAATGACGTGACTGTCGCGAAACAGCGGACGTTTCTTTGAGCGCAACAAAGTTAACTGGACAGACGGACAGTTGTGTGTAGCTAACTACTTTCGACCTCCGTAGCATTTTTCCACGGCCACGTACAAATGACACCGGCATGTCACTCAAGAACCATCAGTTTTCAAAACAGGAGCTAGTCCAAATATGACCGTATGATGGCTCTCTGAATTTATCTCCATCACTACGAAGTGGTTCAATTTCAAAATAGCTCAACACAATATCTGCGGGGGAAAAAAAAAAACAGAAACGGAGGGGAAAACGAAAGCACTACTGAAAATAGAACTATGTATGCAAATACAGATCTGGTCTATTTAAGGTTTCTTCACACTTTTTGATGTAACCTTTGAAAAATCACTATGTATGAAGTGTTTGGTTATTTCTTATTTTTGGGTCCATTGAAAATTTACTTACATTTTATAAATAAATAATATATCTTTTATAATTAATATGAATAAAACCGGTGAGAAAACCAGTGAGGAAACAGGTGTGTTGGGAATGCCTGGCAAGAAATAGTTCTAATGCAAAATATTGCTATACCGAGTGCGCACGAATGCGGTGCGTAGACCCTTTGGTGTTATTTTCTAGACTTGTTTAAACTTTGTTTGCACGAGGCGGAGGAATATCCTGGAAGCATAACTCAAGCAGAGCTTCAGAAAATATGGAAGTAATAACCGTGGATAGGCTATAAAGGTGGTGTAGGCAGACAGGGTTTATCGTCTCGAAAACAGCGAGGTCAGTAGAGACGCAGCACGTTGGTCAGAGAAACAGGAACGGGTAAGGAGTTGACCATCCCAGTATTCGCCTGGAGTGCCGAAATGAGGGTGGCCGGACCGGAAATAGAACCCGGGTCCTCCCGAATGCGAGTCCAGTGGTTCACCATACGGTCAATAACGGCGGTCTTTGTCTCGTGAAAACTGCACTATGATTTCTTCAACCATTAAATTTTGAAAGAGTGTACTTAATCACCCGGTGGACTTGTGTTTGGAGAAGTATAGCGTAAACAGCTCTGCACGAAAATATAAATAATAAAAACAACAGACTGTTTTATTACCTTATAATCTCACAAACTTCAGATTTACATCACAGAAAAATGCAAAAGACGCACATAATCCATGCATTATATACCCGTAAGTATACGAACAACCTTGACGCTAAAAAAAAAAAAAAAGGACTGTTATAAAAATGGCCTTATTTCTTCTTTTCGTTTGTCCGTTCGCGTGATGCGCGGTTTGTTGTGCGTTACTGCGGTGTTTCAGGTAGTGGCCACGCGTCAAGGACTTTAATTCCGTTTTCCACGGAGTAGAAATAATAAATAATCTGTCTCCAAAGCTCCGCCGTCCGCTGCATACATGATTTGTGCCATACAAGAAAGTCCGTTTTCTATGATTACAGAATTCTATACGAGCCGGCAAGAAGTAGAAAATGATAAGGGAAACGGACGCAAAGGGATGTTTACATGCTGCTCCTTAACCACTACTATATTCACTTAACCATAATGATTACTCGTTACCACTCACCCCCTCGCGACCTCTAAAAAAACAGGTAAACCGAAATATCGATAACGTTACTTTCCTGAGTTCTGTTGCAACTTCACTCATTACAATCAAACAGAATTTTCCATGAACACCGTTAATAAGCATTATTATTTAATAATAACCGATCATATTCAAAACTGCCACCACTTACAGGATGTATTCCGTTGAGAGACCGAACAACTTCATAACTTGGAACTAAGGTGGTTTTTATAATGATTTATTAGGCACCTGAATATCGTTAGCGTAAACTACGGGAAAAAAATTTAAATTAAAATACAAATCTTTAAAGCAAACAACTCAAATGTGGCTAGTTTGTAAGGTACCACGTTTTTTTTTTTTAATGTGTTGAAAGTGTTGTACCCAGAATTACGTGTGTATAGTGTTGCCCTTCCGACCAGGAGGTACTTACGTCTTAAGATATCTGCGTTGCGAACAATACGTGTCTCCTGCAGGTTTTGCACACCGAGATTAGAAGATAAGTTTAAGCCCGCCATGTCTCTTATAGCAAAAAAAAAAAAAAAAAAAAAAAAT
>NQII01000900.1:489327-505022 GCA_002778355.1 Clitarchus hookeri
ACTCGCGTGGGTGGC
This sequence comes from Clitarchus hookeri, assembly GCA_002778355.1. NCBI lineage: Eukaryota > Metazoa > Arthropoda > Insecta > Phasmatodea > Phasmatidae > Clitarchus > Clitarchus hookeri. Next base: position 489,343 of record NQII01000900.1, read on the forward strand.
ACACCTGCAAAATTTGCGTTATTATTGTGAGACAGGTTATAAATATCAAGCACATGTAAGTCTTCAATAGGTTGTCTTCCATTGTGCCACAGTTTATGACACTACCTGAATGATACTAAGACTACAATTGAAGATTTGGAGGTTCAGAGCACAAGTATATCATGTAGATTATTTTGTTACTCATAAAATTCATGATGGTAATAATTAAAACAAAAATTTTAATACTGTCTTATTTAATCTTATATGCATCATATTACTAAATCTGTAAACTAAATGTTCCCTGGAAAATTTATTTTTTTTCACCTAGTTGTAAATTTTTTACAATGCTGTGAAAAATAAATTACATGCAGTCCAGACAAACGCGACAGGTACTGCTTATCACAATGCCAACAGCAAACGGACTATGGTCTATTCGCGGTTTCCTCGCACTTCTTAAATTAAACCTTTGAAAAAACACCCCATTTGNGCCACAGTTTATGACACTACCTGAATGATACTAAGACTACAATTGAAGATTTGGAGGTTCAGAGCACAAGTATATTATGTAGATTATTTTGTTACTCATAAAATTCATGATGGTAATAATTAAAACAAAAATTTTAATACTGTCTTATTTAATCTTATATGCATCATATTACTAAATCTGTAAACTAAATGTTCCCTGGAAAATTTATTTTTTTCACCTAGTTGTAAATTTTTTACAATGCTGTGAAAAATAAATTACATGCAGTCCAGACAAACGCGACAGGTACTGCTTATCACAATGCCGACAGCAAACGGACTATGGTCTATTCGCGGTTTCCTCGCACTTCTTAAATTAAACCTTTGAAAAAACACCCCATTTGNACAGCAAACGGACTATGGTCTATTCGCGGTTTCCTCGCACTTCTTAAATTAAACCTTTGAAAAAACACCCCATTTGTGACTTGTTTGGTTGCTTCCTAAATAGGTAATTTATCACAAACGTTTTACATTTCTGTTAACATAAAAATACCTATGTTCGGTTAAATTGAACTCTTGCTTTCATTTTATCAAAAAATTACTATATTTAATTTATAACTATTATGAATAAAGACGGAGAGAAAATAAGTGCGTTGGTAATGACTACAAAGAAATAGTACTTATGCAATATATTATTACACCAGGTGCGCACGAACGCGGTGCGTTGGCCTTCTGGTGCAATTTTCTAGACTTAGTTGAGCTTTGTTTGCGTGAGGCGGAGGAATGGCCTGGAAGTAGAACCTTAGCGGGCCTTCAGAAAAGATNGACTTAGTTGAGCTTTGTTTGCGTGAGGCGGAGGAATGGCCTGGAAGTAGAACCTTAGCGGGCCTTCAGAAAAGATAGAGGAATCGTGAATTGACTATATGAGCTGTTCACGGTTGACTGAGCACTTTTGAAAAAAAGCCTTTCAGATCCACGTTTANAATCGTGAATTGACTATATGAGCTGTTCACGGTTGACTGAGCACTTTTGAAAAAAAGCCTTTCAGATCCACGTTTACCCTAATTTTGTATCCTTCCGCCACATGTAAAATTTATATCGTAATGTACCTAATGACTTTATTAATGCGCCAGTGAAGTGAAAACGTGAAATTGTCAGAAACCTAAATGTGTTAATAGCAAATTGATATTCCGCACTCTAATGCGTACGAAGTAAAGAAACACAGACTTGTTGTGGATTAATTTAAAGAATTACATTCGTAGTACAACGTCAAGACTTGAACTATTTTTCTTAATCCGCCGCGAACATTAACTGGGAGCATGCATGCCGCGTCGTACGGTAGTATCGATACAGTTAACGCCGAGTATTTATTTTTTCAAAGGTTGTTTTCAAATGTGCTCACTTCACCGTGAAGTCTACCTTGCTGTCAAGCGATAACCACCTTTAACAGGTGTACACCTACCAGCTGTAGATATATTTATTGCATACACATTTTTATTTGTAGACAACCCACCTCATAGGCGTACTCAGTAATCACGTCTCATATCGTGCGAGACGCGATGGATTCGAATGTCGGATAATGTGTGAATGCACCTGTCCCTCTTCCGCTACATTTAACCCTTCGGCATAAAGAGAAATTGCATAATATTATTTCCATAACGCCTTTGGTAATACTTACATTTTGGAGTGAATGTCTTCGCGAAGATTTCTGCATTATTTTTTTTTCGGAACAGTCATCAAGTCGAGTCAACCAAAATTCACGGCCACGCATGAGTGCGAAATGCAACCGCAATTCCGAGTACCGTAAAAATGTCTCTGCTGCCGCGGGACCCGAAAAAAATCCCGAGTCTCAGTCACTGCTGCACGGCTTGTAAATTGTTTTGGCACTTCTATTTATTCTTCCTGTCTTGGCAAGCCGACAACACATCTCGCATGTCGTCGGCTAGAAGGAGAAAAGGAGAGGAGAGAGGGAGAGGGAGAGGAGTNTGGTAGAGAGAGAGAGAGAGGGGGGGAGAGAAAGTCAGAGAGAGAGAGAGAGAGAGAGAGAGAGAGAGAGATCAGAGCAATATTCTCGCATTATCCCCGGTGGACGCGACACGTCGCCGTCCTACCGACAACGCTAAAAACACATTTGCAACAATTATAAGAGGCGGGCGAGTCATTTGGCGGTGCTCCATAGCGCCGCCCCCAGGACGGCGGGGGCGTGTGCCGGCCTTCCTGCGCCTAATGGGGTCGGCGGTGGCAGAACTGACCTACGGCATGCTCCACCTCGCCGCCTCCGTCGGCCGGAAGCAGACAACTTGTCAGCCCTCACATCGCAACACCTTCTCTCTCCGGGAGCCGGCCCACGCTACATTCTTAGCTTAGCATATTTTAAATGTCGCTTCATTAATTAAGATCGTAATGTGAGAAACGTAACAGTACCGGTAAGTTAACTTACGAGTAATAAACATAACTTATAAAGGTTAGGGTGAGTGAGTGAAAAGATTTACGTCTTGCGAACCGAGGAGGGTGAAGTGAGGCGAGTACGGAGCCGGAATATAAGGGCGGGGGAAACGGGAGATCCCCGAGAAAACCCGCCGATCAGTTGCATCGTCCGGCATAATTCCCACTTGCGAAAATCCGGAGTGAACCGGCCGGGGATTGAATCCAGTTATTTATTTGCTAGGCTACATGGCATTCTAAAGTGAAAAGTTACAATGATAAAAGTCAAGGGTAATTAATTTTTAACACAACATTTTTTATGAACTAAGCAACGTGTTTGTTACGTGTCTTGCTATTGCTACCCCTGTAAAATTGTAATTTAAAACGTATACTTGAATACTTGACCGACATGTGCATGTGTATTATACCGGATGAATCACCCAAAATTTGCACCGCAAATATTTCGGCAATTAAAGGTGCTATTAATGTGCTGGTTCCACAGGATTGATGTTTACACAAAAGCTCATAATTGCGTATTAGAAATTAATATCTTGAACTAAGATTTTTTTTTCAAACGGAAAAATCCCTATTCACACCAATAAAATAAAACTAGAGGAAATTAGAATGTCAATGGTGTTTTGCAGGATTCTAGTACAAGTGCTATCGTAATATGACAGTTTGAAATACCCACAGTTGTCTGCTCCATTTAACTGCTTAGGCAGTTACTTGGCTACGGTGTTCGTATGTGCTTTTAGATGATGTTTCCTTTACACTGATTGCAGTGGAACTTCCTTGTCAGTACTTTGTGATAGTTCATACTACCTAAACGTAGGACGTGCTGAACGATTACGGGAAACTGGAAGTGTTCGTAAATAATTGTCGAGATGACTGACGTCTATTGGGATATCGTTCAGCGCACACATTACAAGAACGAACAGCATTCTTTCTACATTCGCCATGCACCATGAGCATATCGGCTTATTCAGCAGCATTAGTAAATACCATCTTCCAGCACAGCTACTAAGATGCCCTTATTTCCCCGCCAAGTACCATTCATTCCATTCTAAAACGCCTGTGATCTATGATGGTTGACAGCGCATGTTTTGCTGTCACGACGTCGCCAGTGATTCTAATTCTATGAAATCGGTGTCATGACTAGTGTTAGGCGAATACATGCGAGGTGTATTTTTATCACGCTTATTCGACGGATTTAGACATGTTGCATTTTTTTTGGCACCAGTGTTCCTCTTGCGCCTTGCACTTAATTAACAAAACAAGGGAATACACAGAACGCAATAGACATTTGGCTAGATCAGTATCTCGTAATTACGAACATAACATCCACAGAGTTTTAAGTAATGGAATATGAAAACTTAGCATCTGCAGCAAAAGAGCTCGTGATAGTTCAGTTATATTGCAAAGTGGAATTAAGGAAATTAAAAAATAACTGTGTACAGCTACTGGATAAACTATACATAACTGTGAGATTAAAAGAAAAGAGTACGTAGTTTAGGCGAATGGTATTAATATAGCTGGTGTTTATTATCATTCTTGATTGCCTAATTGAGAAGTTAAAGTTGCATTTGTTTCTAAAAGCAGCATAGCACACGCTTCCGCTGGAATGCGATCCCAAGACACCTTGTATCGTCAGCTGACGTAGAAGAGAACATGCGGGTGTATTTTTCAACTCTACAGCTACAAAGGTGGCATAAATCACTGTTGCGACCTGCAAATGATCACATGACCGAGGGAACTTACTGTATGCTTTTTTGCTAGCAGGTAGTGCGAACTAAAAAAACACGTGCAAGAAATACGCGGAGCGATACCACGCGTCGTTAAAAAGTCGACGGAGGACGGCGGGCAAGAGGCAACTAAATAATACAGCGCACATCCGCGACGGGCAAAACAATGGGGAAACTTGAATAAATCCTAAATTAACTAGTAATTGGAGTCCCTTGTACGAGTGGCAATTTCTGGGAGGAGCGAAGAGTGTAGAAGAAGCCCAGGGGGAGGGGGGGTCGCAACAGCTGCGACATCGGCGTGAAAGCGTAATAACATTTAATTAATGTTCGGGAAAGAAAATGCAGACAAGAAGTAATTACCGACCACCGTCGTCGAGGCGACTCATTCCCTGGTGGCGACCATTCCACCCCCTCTCCCGCATCACCGCACGGAGGGGAGGGGGCACACTACACCCCCTTCACCCTTTAGCCATATGTTGAGCCGGCGAGCGCACGGGCCGCAGCGCTGCCGACGCGGCATAGCTCGCCGGACAATCGGCCAATCATCGGCCGGCCGGACGCCGCGCGCGCGATTATCCAGTGATGAACAGCAGAACAAAAAAAAAAGGGGGTAGAGTGCTCACGCGAGCTGCGCAGAAGGGTCCGGGGTTTCAACCATAGACTAAAGATGAGGTGTATTAGACCATTCACGGTTACTTCCAACTTTTCTGAAGCCCTGCTAAAGTTCTACTTCCAGGATATTCCTCCGCTTCATGCCAACAAAGCTTAACCAAGTCTAGAAAATTACATCAATGGGATAACGCACCGCATTCGTGCGTACTCGGTGTAATAGGATTTTGCATACGAAACATTTCTTACAGGGCATTACCAACATACATATTTTCTCCCTGTTTTATTTACATTCATTATTAACGAAATATTAAAATTTACAGATAAAATATAAGTAAAAGTTCAATTTAAATAAAAATAAGGCACTTTTATGTTAACAAAAGTATCAAACGTTAGTGATGCATGGCATATTTAAGAAACAAGTACACGCATCATACTTGTGGTAATTTTTCTAAGGTTTAATTCAAAACGTGTGAAGAGATAGCTAATAGACTACAGACCGATATTTCGTCTTCTGTACATGTACCCAACACTGACCTACCCCAAACCAGCACAACTGTCAAAGTCACATGGTCAAAACAGTGATGAACGTGTTTGTATGTATCTTAATTTTCAGAAGACGAGCACTTCCATATGAATAAAATACTTTTACCAATTTGAATTTAATAAACTGCATTAAAAATTAATTAGAGGAAGCACGCAAACATCTCAAAGCAATTGTTTACTGAACAGTGTTATAACCTCAAATTCTATCCACGGCCGTTTACGACAGTCGTGTTGGCAGAAAAGCAGTTCAGTGTTGGTGGCACGGAGATTGGTTCTGCGCAACCAGCAAGATCGCTCTACCACATATTCAATATGCGGTTTCAATAATAAACTGCTTATCTGCCAATAGCATTATAAAAAACAATGCGGGCAGGATTTCAAGTTACACAAACTGTTGACGGCAAACTGAGCACTTGTGAAAGTCCTGCTCGGGATTTACTTTTCCGATCACATTGTATACTTCCACCGTATATAAATAATTTAACATGACTATGGGCCTGATCACTTTATCCGTACGCCATCCGAGTGAAATATCGTTGGATTATTGGGTATGTATTACNCGGGCAGGATTTCAAGTTACACAAACTGTTGACGGCAAACTGAGCACTTGTGAAAGTCCTGCTCGGGATTTACTTTTCCGATTACATTGTATACTTCCACCGTATATAAATAATTTAACATGACTATGGGCCTGATCACTTTATCCGTACGCCATCCGANACATTGTATACTTCCACCGTATATAAATAATTTAACATGACTATGGGCCTGATCACTTTATCCGTACGCCATCCGAGTGAAATATCGTTGGATTATTGGGTATGTATTACTTTTATGTACATTATTACTATAATCTGAATCTAAACAATAAACACTACACTCACTTGTCATAAATTTAAACGTTATGCTCGCAACACAGCGCCGAATCTTACAATTGTGTTCATTTCTTCGCTGCTAACTCATCTGGGAACCCGCATGCCAATGTGCAAATTAACGTAACACATGTAGTTTTGTTTTTAAGTTTGTTAATTTTAGAAGTGCTCAATTTACCGTGAACAGTTATAATACTGTTTATATACTACGTGTTTTGAGAAGATTATACAGGTCATCTAATATCATTGTAATGCAACTAGCATATATTTCAGCAAGTCAAAGTATTTCATTCATAAAATAATGGTTCTGTTGAAAATTAAAATGTAAACCAACACGTTCATCACTGCTGGCCACGTTGCTTTGACAGTTGTAATGGACGACGGGCGAGTCAGTGTTGAGAACATGCACAGAAGGCGAAGAATCGGTCTACCTCATATTTTACTCTATGTAAGGGATAACCGGAGTCTCTTGAGATTCGATCGCTCGACGTACCCCTTCGATCGACTGGAGCGGCTTTTGGTCGTCAGGGTTGGGACGAGTCGAACGCGAGTTTGCTGCGGACTGCTAGCAGCCCGTGTTGTGGCTAATCTGATTGGTGGAATTTTCTACACCGCTTTGACACAAATGGTTAACGCCAATATCATAAGGTAAGCAGGACGTTGTTCACTGGTTGCAAGACAATTGCTGGACACAAGTGCAACGCTTACAAAGAAAGTGCGTGATTGCAACGTATTTAACTCAAACATAATACCCGACGTCCACCACATTTCCCATTGTGCGAAAATCCCGGGCGAAGTCGCCGGGAGGAACCCGGTTCGCAGCGGTGAGGATGCACCAAAGAGCAGAAATCCTTCGGCGCAGAAGATAGACTCGGCATGAGTGAAGAGATTTGGGAGGCTCTTAAGGTCCCCGCCGCCTTCCTGGAGATTTTTTTCGCGTTCGAAGCGGAGAAGCGCGCGTGCGATAAGGGCGACACTCCCACATACATCAAGTGCGCCAACGCCGCTAAGTCCAAGCCTCTTAACTTGCGTGCAGTGCTCTCGTTGCTCTGCGAGTACCTATAGGATTTTCAACGATGACCCTAGAATTTTATTGGTGGAAAGTCTGTAGGAAGGTTCAATGCAGGACCTTTGAGTAGTTTTGTATGTATCCGACGAGTATATTTTGAAATACAGCGCTTTGAAAATGCCGTTTTTAGCCATTTGGGAGTACTATGAAATTGTGTTTATAATATGCGTGACGTCTTGAAAGTACTCAACAGCCCTCGTCTGGAGTGAGTGTTCTTTTCGTAGATAGAAACATTGGACGCACACTTAGTAGTTTCGTAGGAAAAAAAAAGAGCCTTAACATCGAGGTCTTGAGAGCCGATGAGAATGAAGCGAGGTGAGTATGGAGCAGCGCCGGAATGAAAGGGCGGCCAAAACGGGAGATCCTCGAGTAAACCCCGCCGACCAGCGGCATCGCCCGGCACAATTCCCAGTTGCGAAAATCCTGACTGAATCGGCTCGAGATTGAACCCGGTTCACCTTGGTGGGAGGCGAACAGTCCAACCACCATACCTCCGTGGCCCCCCCAATCAACTCGGCTATTTGTAAATTTGCCATGTAGGATTTAGCTGGCGACCGCGCGCGAACCTCGCCGAGGGCAAACAGGTATTGAACGCTCTCTCCAGATCGGTCGCGCGTCTATTTTCTCCGGAAGGGTGTAATTCCGTCCCGGTCTCCCGTGGCCGCGATGGCAACGGCATGGGTCCATTACACGGATGTGCACTCGCGAGCAGAAACGGACAGGCGTAGAGGGAGGGTAGAGGAGGGAGGGGTTAGCGAAGGGAAATTCAACCTGTCGCCCGACGTGTTCTATTGTTAGTCGCCTCCCAGACGGAGAGGCTGCGAACCGAGGGAGATGTGTGAATGAGAGCCGGGGCCCGAAATAGCCACGCGCCAATGACGTCACGCCAATCTCCCGCCGGAGCAAGGTCAGCCCCGACAGCTGTTTGCTCGGTTCCTGACGCTGCGTCATTCATTACTTCAACACTTGCCCTTAATTACCACCCACTACGCCGCGACGAACACGTACGTTGCACGAGCCTAGAGCTGGGTTCACAACTGAAAGCGAGTGAGGTACTACCCGACCAAGCTAAGTGTGCAGACGGGAGGGGTAATACTCGAGCTCTAGTGTAACTGTTGAGAGGGAAAGAACAACTGCGAGTATGGGAAATTGTATACAGTTAGGTGCATGTACACCTGTCCACATGCATTTTTACATGGTTTGAAATCAGTGAGAATTTGGGATATGGAAACACTAATGAAATTAGGTTTTTTTTTTGGCGTTCCCGTTAAAAATATTACCAAGGGCTTTCTTGAACAGAAAAACACATGCTCCTTTGCTATCGAAGCATTTTATTAATGCATGGCCTGTTTCCTGGTAAGATCAGAAAACTTAATAATTAGCTCAAAGAGTACTGAAAAACTAATTGTTTTATTTGCCTCGATACAGAGCTTGAGAGTATCATTTCTCACACTTCGGTTTCTGTTTTAAGTTTATATATANCTCACACTTCGGTTTCTGTTTTAAGTTTATATATAGAAAATTTTCTTTAAAAAAAAAAACTAATTTCATTAACATGTATTTCCCGATACCAAATTCTCACTGCTTTGAAACCAGGCAACAGCCTTAACCAACTTGTACAGACACCAGCCCACATGGAAGTATCAACGCGGCAACGGAAATTAGTCAACACTGTTACTCAACTTTTGGTCACTGCGACACCTGACACCGCAGCAAAGCGGTTTTATCTCATCCCGGAGGAGGAAGGGGTAGTTAACAGAATATGGAAGGGAGAGAAAGGAGCTACCTTCTGTAGTTCACATATTCTCCGGATGCACACTTGGCTTGGTCGAGTAGTAGGGCAATGTCAAACCATTCCACTCACATTCAGGAGGACCTGGGTTCCAGTGGAGTGTGGTGAACTGTTGCAACGTAAACTGTGTTTTGCTCTGTGCTACACCTAATCGTTTGCTAGTTTACGCATCGGCCAGTTAAACGTAGTAGTGGAGTTCCCACGTGTGTAATGGGTGTCTCGCTGCTCTCTAGTGAGTGGCCGCAATACACTCAGTTTCTCCCGGCTCTACTCGGGTTACTGGTTCCTGCTGCGTGCGCCGAGTGTGTACAGCACTGAGCAAGCAGCAGCTTACCTTGCAAAACGTCACACGCCGCTGCTGGGTTCGATTCCCAGTCCAGCCAGCATGATTTCGGTTTTCCAGGGTTTTCAGAAATCACGCTAGGCGAATGCCGGGTTGTTTCCATAATACGTCACTGGCCCATTCCTTCCCAATTTCTCAATTAAGTGTTCCCATACTAAGGCCTTGTCACTGTTCAGAGGCACTCAGCACCAAAATAAATAAAATAACGACAGGCATAGAACACAGGTTGTGCGCACAAGAAATGGCCGCTATACTTCGAACCTACTGATTCACAACTGCGCATAACAGGTCGTGTACATGAAAGATCCTGACATTGTGCATGAAGGTGTTTCATTTCTAACGCACTCGCATAGGGCAAGAGCCAATCAGAGCAAAATAGAAATGTATCATCAATTTGTTTATTTGCCAGTAAAAATGGACGAACATAGTTATATTGCAGAAACGGAGCATAATTTATGGAAAGAAATGTCACAAAACATAAATTTAGAAGAAATAACAGGCAACAGTGTACTAGTACAGATTTTTTATTTTTAATGTTATCCACATCTTATTATCGCAAAAGCAAACATTTTAAAGGCAAGCAAACATGTCAACTCTTTTAAATCACGGTCAATTTTCGATACAATATCGCTAAAAATATGTTACTAATCCACTTTATGTTATGACTGACAAAACATTAACATTATTTACCAACATTGCCAACTGACGCCTGACTCATCGCAAAACTTCATTGCCTAAAAATACACAAGTATTTAATTGTGAATCAATTTCGCACAAGGTTGCTGGCCATGTACAATGTTGTTGCTATTGTGATGTCTTACGCTCTGTGCCGATGGTTTTTATTGTGAACCCACCTTAAGACTTTTGGCTTGCAAAAGTACAGCAGTTTCCATAAAAATCCGCTTTCAATGCTGTAAAGGGATTTAAGGTAATGTTTGGTCGTCACTTTAATGGCCCTTACTAGTCGTATGGGTTAAGATATGAAGAAGCAACGACGGAATTCAAGGGCGTTGTAAATGGGATAATCCCGAGAATACCACAGGTTAACAAAGTATTCCAAAAGTTTCGGGCGTAAATCCCATGGGGTTCGAACCCAGATTGGTTTGGTTGCTCGTCGGTGAGTTGGACAAGCAAAAATCCCCCCGCCACCTTCTTTATCCACACCTTAAACTCGATCAAATCCACCTTTCCGTACTTGAATTTTTCTTGTTTTCATCCCCAAACTAAGACCGGAATGCCAACAAAAATCCATAGCTTGAAGCCAAGAGGCAAAATCAGCGGACATTGTATGAGTATTAACAGAAATTTAAGCAGGTTTGTGAAGTAAATATTATTTCAGGTAAGTCGTTTAAGAAAGAGACCGTGTTTAAAAATGACAAGGCAATGAATGTCTTATTTGAGAAACTTTTGTTTGCTGATGATGTGGCACGTCATAGCAGAAAGAGTTTACTCTTTTATACAAGTCGCATGGTCAAGGCGCCTCGGTAAACACGTGAGATTTTACGCAGGGCGTAAACCAGAATATAGGACGGCGCAAATTGCTTACAAAAATGCGTAAGGTACCCAAGTAAAATGCACACTCCACACGCTCCATTCGCAGTCATGTATTACTCACGCCATAGTACAAGATTAGTTTTCAGACCAGATCGACCCGTCAGAAGAGTTCGTCAACGTTTCCACAAAAGCCAACGTAATAGAAGTCGTACTTGATTTAAAAAAAAAAAAAAAAAAAAAAGCACTGGCGTTACAGACGGTTAACGGCAAACTGAGTACATTTGGAACCAACATTTGAAAAAAAAAAAATGCCCATAACATGTATTTTAACTGACACACCAACTGGCATGTTCCCACCGAAATGGCACCGAAATGTGAAGAACAGTCCCATACCTTAACGTAGTACTGGAAGCGTAAATTTTACATTGCGGCCAATGAATTTATAAAAAAATAATTGTTACCTGTTTTGCGCAAATTACAATGATAATTTGAACACTGCTTATGTACATTCTTAACAATTTCACAGATTTCACAGTTATACCGGATTGGCGCATGGATGAAGTGAGGTCAATGGCAATGCTAATTTTTTATATGATGGAAGGATATAAAATGGCAAAGAAGTAGATCTTAAAATGGGCTTTCAAAAAAACCCAGTTAACCTAAACAGCTTATAAATAGAAAATTCGTTTGCTTGCGAACACTCAGTCTCTAGGAGCCACTGTAGCGACAGCGGCTAGAGCCACGGGATTTTAGCACGCGGGGATCATAACGGGCGATGCCGCTGGTCGACGGGTTTCCTCGGGGATCTCCCATCGCCCCCGCATTCCGGCGCTGCTCCGTGCTCACATCTGTTCACCCTCGCGGACTCTCAGGACCCCGTTGTTAAGGGCCGCCCAAACGTGTCCACTAAGAGTTGTAAGCAAAACACATTTTCGGCACAGCCATTTGTGTCTCGTGCGCATTTCCCACCGAGTGTGTGAATCCTCCTTCACTTGCGGAATCACTACGTTACTTCAAAACGCCACCATTAAAACACTTTAAGGGGAATCAGTCCCCGCCATCATGGATTTTCATTATTTTTGCCATAAGTTCCATTTAAGAATGCGTAACGAAATTTTTCGCATGACACGGCATAAATAATAGCTTCTAAAACTCTAACAAACTAATTCATCTCCGCTGTCTTTGTTTATTTATGACAAATGACTNTCCCCGCCATCATGGATTTTCATTATTTTTGCCATAAGTTCCATTTAAGAATGCGTAACGAAATTTTTCGCATGACACGGCATAAATAATAGCTTCTAAAACTCTAACAAACTAATTCATCTCCGCTGTCTTTGTTTATTTATGACAAATGACTGACGGCAAGAAATAGTTGTTTCTTGCGGGAGGTTACAGATATTGATACTGGCGAGAGTACTCAAGCAATAAATGTTTTATAACGTGTGCAAAGCAATGCCCTGCGGCCCTTCGATGCCCAAAAATAAAATACGAAATGTGTGATGGAAGTTACGGCGAAAATTCCGTAAATCCAAAATGGCGGGGACTGATTCCCCTTCAAAATTAACGAATTGTAAGACAGTGTCAGATGTTCGAGTTTTGCCTGTCTGTGAACTACACAGCTGTGCATTTTGTTCCAGCCACTTTCTGCTATAGGGTATTCACGGTAAAGTCAGCAGTTTTTGAAACCCTCTCATTTAGAATAATATTTAATAATATATTTATATTGTAGTCTTAAACGTTAACTTTCGAGTCTGGTGGAATATATGCACTGTGTTTATTACTTACGTAGCAATATTTATTTTAAAAAGTGGTGGAAGGCAGATAGGAAAAAAAGTAAGTGGGGCCTCGAATGTGCTCACTTTACCGTGAACAGCCTATACTTACACCAACTCCGCGGGAACGCAGGTTAGCACACGCATTTCACAACACCTCACGAGAATCGTCAGCTTCGACAGCTGCGAAATCGCCGGCACGGAACACAGCGCTGCGAGCACAATAACGTGTAATGTGTGTCATTGCCCGCTGCCTGGAATGGTTGTTTTCCCTGCTCGTGACCCGTGACCGCATGCAAGTTCCCAACGCACGTAACCTTGGTGGCTTAATAAAAGAAAGTAATGGCAGGTTAGCCACTAACCTGCTGGATGGCGGGAAATTTCCCGTTTACCAGGACGTTTCAACAGCAAGTGTGAAACAGTGAACAACGTAGTAAAAAGTAAGAATGAGACATGGTTATATATTTCTTTCAATTCGTGTACTGTTTTTCATAAACTATTAAATAAAAATGGCTGCAATCGCGAGCCAGGATATTATTATATTTATTTCAGGTGACATTTCAAGAACACAATTGNTTAAATAAAAATGGCTGCAATCGCGAGCCAGGATATTATTATATTTATTTCAGGTGACATTTCAAGAACACAATTGGTTTTCTTTAAAAAAAAAAAAAAACACTTCTGCAGCCTCTTTAACCAAGCATGTTTGATGGCGGTCTATTGCTGTAGATGGCGCAACATTATTCTATGTTTTTTTATTATTATTATGGTTTGAGACTAACAGGAAAAGTGAAGTGGGATATTTTGTCCAACATGACGGGGATTAGTCCTCAGATGATCTGACCACACTGCGCCAGGCTAGGCCACCCGGTGGTAATAATAATGCTAATAGAGAACGCACCAGAAAGCGGGATGAACACCCCACCCAAGTGAGAGATCTTTCGAGTGAGACACCGTAGGTTCCCTCGTAAGGCGATGAGGAATGGAAGTCAACGTCCTGCATGTTTCCCAAGTACGAAGATCCGAGAGTCGAGCCAGGGTCGCCATGTTAGATGGCCGGCGAGTTATCCAAGCTTCAATGAAAGACCATTAAAAAATTGTTGGCGACACCTCAAGAATAGCCTTTAAAAAATGTACGTGTAGGAATGAAAGTGAAAGATTATTTTTTCGAAAGTGAAAAAGGACGAAGAGGGTGTATTCACAACAATTTTTAAGTAAGAAAATTCGGGTACATAATTATTTCAGCAGTTCAAGGACGTGCATGAAAACTTTATTTTATGCCACCGCTTGAAGTGTGTTGGCAAAAAGACTGNTTATTTCAGCAGTTCAAGGACGTGCATGAAAACTTTATTTTATGCCACCGCTTGAAGTGTGTTGGCAAAAAGACTGCACGAAAGTTCAATACCTTGCGTGTTGGGGCGACGAGCCACCTGCGTAGTCGCTAACCTAGACCTCTATGCACCTCCAGCCAGTGTCCCCAATGCCGATATCGATACAGTGAACAAAAGAACTGGGTGAGGTGGATATGGAGCAGCGGAGGAATGCAATGATGGGGGAAACCAGGAGTACCCCGAGGAAACCCCTCAGCAATGTCCTACACGTTCCCCCATACGAAAATAAGGATCTGACCCAACCGGGAATTAAACTCGGTTTGTCCCTGTAGGAAACGAGAGGCCTGACGAGTAACCCATTACGAAACCCTTGTCTGGACTTTCATTTCACTTTCAGATACCAGGCAAAACAAGACAAGCGCCTGACCGAACACCACACGGTTCCACTAAAATAACAAATGCATAACTTTTTATTTTAATGTTAATTACTCTTAAATTACATTTTATAATATGACAGGAAATAAGTGTTTCATTGTTTTACTTTGCAAGACATATGCATTTTAATACATTTGGTGTTTGACTTCTGCATAAAATGTATAATTTAACTGGAGGAAAATTTTGCTTCTAAGGGTTACTTAAACTGTCACAAGCAAAGTGAGGAAGTGGCCCTTGGGCTGTTGTCACTGGTCGCCTCGTCCAGTAAGATGACATAAGCTACTTACTGGTGGCCAGTAACAACGCGAGTTATCTGCTGTGTAGCGGTGCCTGCAGGGTCGAGAAGACGCTAGTAGCGACAGCTGTTAAAGTCCATACCGTATAAGAAGGCCACTTTCTGACAGTCAGTGAGTGGCAACTTACCGTTTACGAAACAAACAAAGCGCCATTTACAAAATTCTGTATCAGCTGATGCACGAACGAAGAAAAGTTAAAATTACGTTGGCTATTNAGTCCATACCGTATAAGAAGGCCACTTTCTGACAGTCAGTGAGTGGCAACTTACCGTTTACGAAACAAACAAAGCGCCATTTACAAAATCCTGTATCAGCTGATGCACGAACGAAGAAAAGTTAAAACTACGTTGGCTATTCTGAGTGCACTGCCGATGCACATCAGAAAAGCAGAAAATGCGCGGATAAGAAAGAGTTCGTAGATTTATTAATACATTTTATTTTACGAGGTCACAAAACAATGGTTGTTAGCGTTAAAAACTAAACTTCGTGATAATGTAGTTATTTTTAGGTG
>NQII01000900.1:509699-532639 GCA_002778355.1 Clitarchus hookeri
CGGGGGTCCCTCGGGGATCTCCCGTTTTGCCCACCCCTTCATTCAGGCACTACACCTTTTTTCTCACCTCAATCACCCCCAATCGGCTCTCAAGATCTCGCTGTTAAGAGCCGCTTAGATCTCTTCACTCACTCGATTTCTTTCCGTCGCCCGAACAATCACGTTAGCACACGACGACGATCGGGGAAAAAAGGGGGGCCAGCTCACCCAAACGACAGGCATACCAAGTAGCATAGTCAAGCGGCGGCCTTGGGCGGCACAGCAGCGGCGGGGGCGACCGCGCGGTATTCACAAACCCCGGAGCCCACCCCACGCCCGCCGCCGAGGGAGGGAAGGAAAATACGAGACTGGCGCGTCGCCATGGCAACGTACGTGTGCTGACGTCACGGGGCGCGCGGGGTTCGAGCGCGCAAGAGCGGCGCATGTGACAATCGATAATCGCTGTTCAGAACCGGGACTTGTCGGTCCCACTCCATCCCGCATCTAGCGGGTTCCGCTGCATTGCCCTCAACCCCCCACCCCCTCCCCAACACACTCGCCATGGCTCGCCAACCACATCATCCTGCAATTCAAATGAAGCCCCCGCTGAATTCCCTCCCATACCGCTCCACTGACCTTTTTTAACCCCTAGCTTTCTCTTCGCATCTCCCCTGCTACCTGACATTTGTCGCGGCCAGAAACATAACAAGATTACCCCCCAGACCAAAATATTGGCGAATGCCACAGATACAACATCCACATCAATTATTTATCTTTATTTTTCTGAACTTTGGGAGGAAGCTGGGTAGCAGACGTCAACAATTTTTTTTTGAAAAGAGGCTTTGATTTGTGGTGCTAAATTTTAAACCTTCGTTGTCGGGCACTTTCCGTAATGGCGAATATCTAGTTTTTTTGCTGCCGCTTTTCAATTGAGTTACGCGATCTGTTAGCTGGCTCTCACAGAATCCTCCACCTGACCTCTGCACAATTAGCTGCGCAACACTGCGATCACGGTCAGTGCTTGAGTTCCAGTTTCACCGTTATTTGGATGCACCTGGTACGACAAATCAAAAACCCCTCACAGGACAAATAAATTTGAGTTCGGTGTATCTGCACCGAGATTTCACTCACTCTACATATTGAACTATATAGTGACTTCGCGGTTTCTTCAGTCGTTCTGAATCAAGCCTTTGAAAAATCACCCAATGTATAACGCGTTTGGTTTTTTTGCTAATGATGTTATGTATCACAAGCGTTTTATACGTGTGTTAACATAAAAATAACACGAAAGTAAGTTACCCTTGGTTAAATTGAATTATTTGTATATTTAAATTAAATTATATTTCATTTACAATTTACATGAATAAAAACGCAAGAAAATAGGTGTGTATGTGCTACTTTGTACGAAATAGTTATTAGGTAACATATTATTGCACGAGTGCATTGCGTTTTCTCTCTGGCGTAATTTTCTAGACTTGGTTAAGCTTTGTTTGCATGAGGCGGAGGAATATCCTGGAAGTTGAAAGTAACCGTGAATTAGACTATAGTAAGACAATAGCAGTTTCAATTTCTTTGGCAATACCGGTACTCACACCCGCCTTAAATATACAAGGGTTCCGGAGACTTCCATTCTAATCTAACTTAATTTAAAATTATACTAATTACTCAGGTTGAAAAACAGTCCCTACTTTTGTATTCGGTCGATACAATGACTATACTAATTTTTTTATAAGGGAATACAGCTCTAAGTCGGTTAATTATAAATCGAATATGATCTTTAAAAAATTATTCTCACTTTCATGTCAGCGTCGTAATGTTACAAAACGGACAGGAGCCCGGGTTTGTCGGTATCATTACATGCGAAAAACTGCCAGAACTTATACATAAAAAAAATTATCCTGTCGATACGGTACATCAGCCAGGTGCACTCCACAGAGTTTTGTCTCTCCGGGAGTTCCGCAGTTAAGTTCTCCGTTTGGTTGGAGGTATTTATCGTACACGGGGCTTAGAAGCAAGGGAGTGCCAAGGGCGACCTAGGTAGGCGAATCATATGTCTCATCGCCTCTACGCGCATGGCAGTGAACTGGGGTGAAATAGTTCTCTATTCCACTTCCCTCTTGAGATTCTCAGCGGTGACCCTATAATTCTCCCGTGTAAAAATAACACCAAATACTTATGTGTTGCATGCCCCTACGGTGCGTTAAGTAGCCTGTCCCGGAAATTTCATGACTGTAAATGATTGTGAAATAACCGTTTGTCATTTTTCACTTAAAAATAATACACTAGAAACTGAAATAATATACAGAAACTACCTGTCGGACTTGAACAATTACTTAGATGCTATTCGTAAGCAGACGCTGCTGCTAAAATATATTTAACACTTTTTAAACGAGAACTGAACCTTTACTCCCCCCAAACAGCACGCAGATGACGTCCTTTAAGTGTCTACAAAGTGGAAAATAATTTTGCAACAGTAAAACATTTACGAGAAGTACTTTGTCGAACGTGTAAACAACCTGAAGACACAAAAGAGCTTGTATAGCCCGCCGGCCGTCAACCTCACAAGAACCACACGCCCCTGCGCGTTAGACCAACTGCACAAGCACTACGGTACTGCGTGTTTCATACTTACTCTTTCGCAGGCGCAGGAAACTGTCTTTCAAACTCCTAACACGGGTCGTCTCATTTTCAAATATCACGACTGTCAACCAAAAAAAAAAGAACTTTATTTTGGGGAAAAACACACTTCTAACTTTTTCTTCGATATTCTTGAACATTTAAAATACGTTTCGTGCCCGAACACAAGTTTCAAGTTTTCATTTCAACTCCACGGTAAAAAATTTTTAGGCGTGATAATCGCTAAAACGGGTTTCAGTGTCAATTTGAGCTGCTAAATTTCCTATACGTAAACTTTACAGTTACCTCTAGACACAAATCATATACTCTGTTTATTCACACTATTGAATCAAACCTTTGAAAAATTACCCCATGTATGACGTGTTCGGTTGTTTCCTAACAAGCCAAGCGCTTTATACTTCTGTTAGCAAAAAAATACCTCATTGTTTGTTGTTATATTAAAGTATTACTTGTGCTTTATTTATAAAAATTATGTTTCATTTATAATCAATACGAATCAATACAGTGAGAGAATAGAAGTGTTGGCAATGCCTAGTAAGAAATAGTTGTTATACAAAATATTTTCAAACTGAGTACCCACGAATGCGGTGCGTTGTCCCTTTGGCGTTATTTTCTAGACTTGGTTAAGCTTTGTTTGCATAAAGCTGATGAATAGTCTGAAAATAGAACTTTAGCAGGGCTTCAGAAAAGTTGGAAATAACCGTGAATGGAATATACTTTTATCTTTATTAGCGCGTCATAAAGATAAAGATTCACCGCTTAATGTCACGTTCAGACGATTCGCTGACGTACAGCCAGTTGAGCACGTTATGCTTAGAAGCGACGAGGTAATTGGCGAGTGAGTAAAATTCGACCTTAGAGCTCACGCGTTTTGAGGCTCGAACGCGCAAAACAAGTGCAGGCAGACGGAACCCAAGGTGTGGAGTATTTCCGAATACTAGCTGCTTTTTTTACCACTAGCTCGGTGTTAAAATTATTAGTCCTCTACTTTTCCAGCAGGGGGCCGCATTGGTGTAGTGGTTAGACTACTCGCCCCGCATAAAGCAAACCGGGTTTAGTATGTGGGAATCCTGCCTGACGATGCCGCTGATCGGCGGGTTTTCTCGGNTTACTCCCCCCAAACAGCACGCAGATGACGTCCTTTAAGTGTCTACAAAGTGGAAAATAATTTTGCAACAGTAAAACATTTACGAGAAGTACTTTGTCGAACGTGTAAACAACCTGAAGACACAAAAGAGCTTGTATAGCCCGCCGGCCGTCAACCTCACAAGAACCACACGCCCCTGCGCGTTAGGCCAACTGCACAAGCGCTACGGTACTGCGTGTTTCATACTTACTCTTTCGCAGGCGCAGCAAACTGTCTTTCAAACTCTTAACACGGGTCGTCTCATTTTCAAATATCACGTCTGTCAACCAAAAAAAAAAAAAGAACTTTATTTTGGGGAAAAACACACTTCTAACTTTTTCTTCGATATTCTTGAACATTTAAAATACGTTTCGTGCCCGAACACAAGTTTCAAGTTTTCATTTCAACTCCACGGTAAAAATTTTTTAGGCGTGATAATCGCTAAAACGGGTTTCAGTGTCAATTTGAGCTGCTAAATTTCCTATACGTAAACTTTACAGTTACCTCTAGACACAAATCATATACTCTGTTCTCTGTTTATTCACCCTTATTGAATCAAACCTTTGAAAAATTACCCCATGTATGGCGTGTTCGGTTGTTTCCTAACAAGCCAAGCGCTTTATACTTCTGTTAGCAAAAAAATACCTCATTGTTTGTTGTTATATTAAAGTATTACTTGTGCTTTATTTATAAAAATTATGTTTCATTTATAATCAATACGAATCAATACAGTGAGAGAATAGAAGTGTTGGCAATGCCTAGTAAGAAATAGTTGTTATACAAAATATTATCAAACTGAGTAGCCACGAATGCGGTGCGTTGTCCCTTTGGCGTTATTTTCTAGACTTGGTTAAGCTTTGTTTGCATAAAGCTGATGAATAGTCTGAAAATAGAACTTTAGCAGGGCTTCAGAAAAGTTGGAAATAACCGTGAATGGAATATACTTTTATCTTTATTAGCGCGTCATAAAGATAAAGATTCACCGCTTAATGTCACGTTCAGACGATTCGCTGACGTACAGCCAGTTGAGCACGTTATGCTTAGAAGCGACGAGGTAATTGGCGAGTGAGTAAAATTCGACCTTAGAGCTCACGCGTTTTGAGGCTCGAACGCGCAAAACAAGTGCAGGCAGACGGAACCCAAGGTGTGGAGTATTTCCGAATACTAGCTGCTTTTTTTACCACTAGCTCGGTGTTAAAATTATTAGTCCTCTACTCTTCCAGCAGGGGGCCGCATTGGTGTAGTGGTTAGACTACTTGCCCCGCATAAAGCAAACCGGGTTTAGTATGTGGGAATCCTGCCTGACGATGCCGCTGATCGGCGGGTTTTCTCGGGACATCCCGTTTCCCTTGCCCCTGCACTCCGGCGTTGATCCATACTCACCTCTTCACCCTTATCGGCTCTGAACACCTCGATGTTAAGAGCCGCCAAAATCTCTTCACTAACTCGCTACTCTTCCCGTCAAGAGCGTGTGGCGCTCTAGCTATTACGTCTACAGCCGGTCCTATCGACTCGCTATTTTCTCTACATGGTTCTAAATTCTGCGAGGAAAAAACTGTGTGAAAATAAAATAATCTTAAGATTTTAACTGCAGCCCGCATTTGTATCAATATTTACGGGTTTCCACACCGGTTTTTCTCCAGCGACTATTCAAGGTAATCATACCACAATAGAGAACGTAAATATTATTCGAATACACAAGGCCAACGCAGAGAATAATAATAATAAAAAAAACAAGACGTGAAATAGCTACTTATACCGCGAACTCCAGCCGTACACGTCAGCAAAAAATGGCGGCACTGGCGGACACATTTTGGAGCGCCGTTGACCAATCAGCGCCTGGTAACCATTGTCAGGTTGCACAAAAAAAATCCCTACCAAGCAAGTAGAAAATCCCTCGTTCTATATATATATATATATATATATATATACACACATATATATATATATGTTTATATATATATACACACACATATATATATACACACACATATATATATGCCTACACAAACGTTTAAAGTTCGTTTTTATTGCCAAAACACCAAGGANATATATATATACACACACATATATATATGCCTACACAAACGTTTAAAGTTCGTTTTTATTGCCAAAACACCAAGGATTAATTATGATACCAATAAGCTTTGGTGACATTTTTAATCATACGATAATCACCATATTCACAATATAGAATCCGATGACAAATTGTGGAATTTACATTAAATTAATTAACTGAAATACATTAACGACACAGCATAAACTGCCCATCCTCACTTTCATTTTATCGCATATGATGAAATAAAAAATGTTACTTAATATTGCACACTAAATTCACTTCAACACGAAAATATGCTAAATGACGTGTGTTAAAACAGACTCCCANTGTTACTTAATATTGCACACTAAATTCACTTCAACACGAAAATATGCTAAATGACGTGTGTTAAAACAGACTCCCAGTCTCGACTGCCACCGCGTCACGGGTACTAGCAGTCACAGTTACAGTCGGCACAACTTAATTTTTTTTTAAATGGTAATGATAACCTAAGAAATACAAAGCTACTACTTGATAACGCTGTGTTCTTTCCTTTCTATTTTCAATTTTTTTTTGTTTAACGAGTAAGGAAAAATCTATACATTTCTGCAGTTCTTAAAAGAAAATCCCCAAATCCCTTTTCGAGTGAAAAAAAAACCCCCTACACCGAGGGATTAAGGTGGCCGCCTGTTTGAAGGAATTCTGCACGTCTGAGGTCTAAAATCGTGGGATCACTAGGGGCGACCGAGACATGCGTATCAACTCTCTCACCACCTCTACACGCAAAGCACTGAACTGGCGTGCAGTCTTGCCGTCGATAACGCGCCTCTATGAGACTTTCAGCGGAGACCCTGCCATTTCGTAATAATAAAAAAATAAAGGTTTCATGAATGTCCCTATTCCTTTTTTTAATGTTTTGTACCGGAATTTTTATACCTAAAAATTACCGTGAAAACACCCGTTTGATCAATTTTCGCTATCACAAAAACTTGCTTTACGGAGAAACGGAGGAACAGAAAAACGTATACAGACGCGTAGTTTCTTAAATGCTGTTCGTAAGCAGACCTCACTCAGAAACGTTGGACGGTTTTTTAACAAAACGTTTTCTGCTGGAGCTCTCGCCACCGTTCGGCGGCCACCTTAATCTCTACAGGAGACGATTCGCAGCATGCAGCAGTCAACCAGATATAATGCCCGCTCAAAGAGCCTCGCGCAGCCAATCTGAGAATGGTTACGCACACATCAAAAGAACCGCCACGCCATTTCGTATCTGTGTACACTGAGCGCCACACAGGGCCTGCGACAGGAGCGGCCGCACGGGGCCTCGCGCCCACAAATATATATGCTTTTATTTAATGAGAATTTTTTAATATTTAGCATTCGTTTGGTTTTGAGTTATACAATCATATTTCACGATAAAATGTACACACTAAAACATGTTTGTTTATAAAATGTAAAATGTTTTTACCAATACAATGTGATTGCGTTCTAATGAGGGACTAACTACTTTGGACGGGAAGGGCCTCGCTAAAGTCCTCGCACCTGGCGCGGGATTCATTCTACTACCTGACCTGAAAACATAAACTCTTTCAATCAGCTCAGCAATAGTTTTCGAAATTCAAAGTGTACCCATTACAGTTGCACTGACGAAAATAGCTTGCTCTTATACAAACTGGTTTGCATATGGATGAAGTTATTTTAGAAGAGTTTAAAGGTACGCTTAGTGTTTTAAAATATTCCTTTAATTTTATACCACCAACAAATAGGAAAAATAAACCTTCCTCAAACGCAGTACATAACTTACAGAATATTGAACTTCGCATGTGTTGACTCTAACGAACCAATCAACAGTTCATTTTAAAAAATGTAATCTTGTAAATAATATTGAGAAAACTTACTTCTTATAACGAGTATAAATAGTTTTTTTCTATAAACGAACTAATTTGTAATGTATGCAGCGTTAATCGTGAAAACAAAGACTATAGTGGTGTGATCTCGTCAACAACAGCTGGCTTTGAAAATCTCACCGGGTGTATGGGGAAAAGTGGTCACCAAGGACAGTGTTGTCTGTTATTCTTTACACAGTGTGACAGGACTGTCTTTTTTTTTTTTTTTTACTGGGAGGGTGTAGTCTGAAATGTTATTAAAAAATTATTCTAAACGTGAGATACTGCTGTTGTGTTTCCAAGCAGTTAATTACAGAAAGAAATGTAACGAACGTTGTGATTTATTTTCACTTCTTTACTAACTTCAGATTGTATTTATCAGAGGTGTTTCCTGCACAATTAAATTTATTGCCTCCGAGTTCTTAATAACAAAATGTGCAATATTCACTAAAGTAGCATTCATTCTCACAAATCTCCTACATGAATTAATTATCTTCAACCTCAATTCGTTTCCAGCAATTGTTCCTCATTTTAAAGTTTCGTGACGTTCATTTTTGTCGTTCATGATTCTAATTGGTTCCGCCCGTCAAATTTAATATAAATTTTAGAACCAGTCCAATCTTTATACGTTTGACGGAAACTGGAGCCATCCAACTTTTTCAGGCAAATATGGCTGAGTTTATGACGTTCCAATGACGTCACACCTGTCCCATTTGACCAAACTTATTGGAAGAAGATTGACGGCAAAATTTGACAGTGAATTCCAGGAATCGTCGGTAACGTCAGCTTTGCTTATGACTTTGCTCCCAGATATTGTCGAGCAGTGCTCTCGTATACTATGCGGCGTAAATTCACACATTTCTCAAGCCCTGCTAAACTCCTTCTTCCAAGATATATCTCCGCCTCATACAAACAAAGCTTAACACAGTCTAAAAAATGACACCAAACAGAGTACGCACCGCAATCGCACACTCAGTGTAATATTTTGCATAAGGACTATTTCTTACCAGGCATTACCAACACATCTATTTTCTCTCTAGTTTAATTCGTATTAATGAAAAATGAAATATTATTATTTATAGGTTAAATATAAGAAGAGGTTTAATTTAACTAAAAATAAAGCGCTTCAATGTTAACACAAGTATAAAAAGCTTGTGATGTATTATATATTTAGGAAACAACCGAACAAGTGGGGTGATTTTTCAGAGGTTTGTTTCGAAGAGGTGGGGTGTCAACTCAGCTGACTTCAACGGGGCATTAGCGTGAACCCAGCGCTCAGAGCCGACCTGGTAGCGGCAGGGTGAAGAGGCGAAGCAGGCGCGGCTGACAAACTAGACCCCCACCAAATCCAACCATCCGCGAGTCATCAATATCTACGTAATACTTTTGTCGACTCCAGCTGACACGTGCGATCCATTTACTTTCGATCGCGACCGCAGCGAGTTAGCTGCGACGTTATGTAGAGGGGGACGGGGAAAAAATATTGGACAAATCCCACAGCTGGCATTATCAGCCGTAGGGGAGGGGGAAAGAGAAAGAGAGAGAGCCTATGCTGTTTCGCAAAACGACGATTTACTGCCGCCACGACTGCACAGCTCTGATGACCGCCCACCTCGTCGTGGGTAGCATCCCGGCAGCGTCAACTTTAACCTTTTGGACGGCCGGGCCCGTCAACGGGGTCCTGGTCCGGGATAAAACAACTGCCCTTTCGCCGTCCGACTGGACAATGGTGGGGCCGTAGTGGTGTAGTGGTTACTCTACTCGCCTACCACCTAAGTGAACAGGGCTCGATTCCCGGCGAAATCACCCCCACCCAACCGAATTTTCGCCCGTGGGAATCGTGCCGGACGATAACGCTGGTCGGGGGGTTTTAATCGGGGATCTCTCGTTTCTCCAACCCTTACATTCCGACGCTGCTCCAAACTCACCTCGCTTCACCCTCATCGGATCTCGAGACCTCGATGTTAAAAGCATCCCAAATATTTTCACTCACTCACTCACTCACTCTTTCACTCACTCACGCTTACTAAACAATGCACGCGCGAAGGGTGGTAAGAGGTGANGAAATAAAAATAAAATATTCAAAAATAAAATTTAAAATATATAAACATAACTTTTATTTTTTTAATATAAGAAATGTGTGATCCGCCTTGAACATGAAGGATGTTCATAGCCTTTTTGTGGTTCCATCATTGATTGTAAATAATTTTTTTAAAGAAAACTTAAGTAAACCGATATCTTTAATTTTTTCACATGAGAAATACGCAATCCACCTTAAACACAAAGGAGGTTTATAGGATTTTGTAGTTCTTTCTCTGTATATTAGCCCATTGGTTGTAAATAATTTTTTGAACTAATAATTTTAGTAGAATGAAATTGGGAGAGCTGGGACAGGGGTTGGGGACTGCGGATGTGCTATCGGCCATCTTGGATGACGTCACGCCGAAACCTCTTGCTCTGTCATTCTTCGACAATGGCAGCCATCTTGTATTTCCTTTTTTCCCACCTGTTATATCGTTCCTTCCAATCTCTTAATGCTCTTGCATTCCTCTTATTTTTTCTCACGCTCTTGCATTCCTTCCAGCTGCTCTCTCCCATGTCTGTCCTCTCTCTCTCGTCCGTTCTATCACTTGGGGTTTTCTCATACCAAAAAGTGTGAAGGAACTGCAAATAAACTAGATAATACTTTTTGTCTGAAATGGTTATCTTTCTAAAGCCTATGCAGCAAAATGACATTTCTTTAACATAGATTCCCCAATTAAACTCCGTGGCTGCGTGCTTGGCAGGCAAAGTACGACAACACAACTCGGCAAGAAGGCATAAAACAAAAGCTTGAATGCATAAAATCAAAGAACGGCAAATTAGCAACATTATGGCAAAATTCTAGAAGAATGAAAAAAAATGTGTTAATGTAACATATCTTGTATGAATTTCTTGTGCACAGGAGTCAATAACTGTAACTTAATAAGAGACAACGGATAAAAAATATCTGTTTTTTACGGTTTTCGACAAGGACTAAAAAAGTTATCTTCATAATCCACAAGTCACACGCATGGTTACAATTGTAACTTTATACCAATTAATTTTTTTAATGTTATTAAGACTACTGTTGTTTGTGCATTAGATTGATTACAAAACGACGCACTGCCGTAGATCTTTTACAGAAAGTTTTCGAACACGTTTAGTTACAACTACTGTTTTGAATACCTCCAGCTTCGCTACTGAAGTTATTACAACATACAAGAAGTGCCTGGGAACTTAAGGCATTAATCACCAAAGCTCTCAGTTCGCTGACAGATGATTTAACCTTCACGCCTCGGCCCGCACATGTGCATAGTTTAAAATAAAAAATTTGAATCAACGACACATAAATCGTTATAATAGCTACATTCGAAGGAGGAAACTTTTAACATTTAGTTACCGCAACGAAAAACACCTGGCAGACTTACCAAGGCAGAGAACATACAACGATAATAAAAAAAGAGGTTCCTAGGAAGTGGCTCTGCTTAGGCAACCAAACAACGTACAATATATCGCGGTCGTGTGGCGAAAATGCAATGTTAGTTAGTTTTTGGGGGGAAGGGGGAGGGGGCTCCTTCCAGCCCGATGGAGGCGAAATGAGGCAGAAACAGAGCGGCAACTTAATTAAATGACGAAGGGAAACGGGAATAACCAAAGGAAACCCACCCCAGCCAACTTCGGGCCCGCCACGTTTTCCCACATGCGAAATCCCTGGGCCAGCCCGCTGGGAACCGAGACTTTTGTCGTAATGAGAGGCGAGCAGTCTAGCCACGACAATGCTGCGGATCTCCTCAAGGTTTGGACGCCAAAGTCAGTTACAATGTGGTTCGGGTCTCAATACCCAATACAGTTACATGTTACGGGATCCGCATCGCTGGCGCTTGAAATGCGTTTAGAGGGTTGATTCAAAATGGCTGGATACTTTGAAGCGACGTCTAAAGACACGATCAACACTTCAGATACATTTCGTGCCTAAAATAAAGTTTCGAATTTTCATTTCACCCCCAAGGAAAATGGTCAAAACAGGTGTTTTCTGAATCAATTTTAGCTGCTAAATTTGATGTGCAGAAGTGTCAGAGTTGTCTTCACGCACGCATCGCACGTTTATCAATAACAGCGTGCCATAAAAGTACAGGGTCACCACTTGAGTCACGTTCAGACGAATCGCCGACGGAGAGACTGCACGCCAGTTGAGCGCCTTGCGCGTAGAGGCGATGAGTCAAGTGGCGAGTGAGCAAATGTAGGCCTTACGAGCTCGCGCGTTTCGAGGCAGGCAGGCAGGCAGGCAGGCGAAACCATTAAGTCGCTTTTAACTTTTCCGGGCGCAAACCGGAGTTGTGTTAAGCCGGGCACAACTCTGTGCGCAACAGACAGGAATAACCCGACTGTAAAAATAATAAAATAAAACTACAAATTAGTTGCCATTTTAAAGGATTGCGAGGAAGACGGCGGCAATGAGTATGTCTGCCAGCGAAGATGAACCATCCTCGGAAAGTGTCCTTCCCGCTGCGACGCTCGCCATGTTTATGTCGGCCGCAATTCAGCCAGCAGTGTGAGAGAGTGAGAGAGACACCTCGACATCCCCTCCTTACCGGGAAACTTGCTCTCTTCTCGCGGTCATCAAATTTGATTAACACGCGACGGCGGCGGGAGCAGAAGGGGGGGAGCTGCGGGGATCCCCACCGGGTCGCAGCTCGGCGGCATGTCGGCGCTCGTAAAACAACGATTAGCATAACAGTAAATAGTCCGTTAAAACAGCGATCCTGGGCGGGCGTTTACGGGTACCCGTTTACATCACGCGGCGCGCGCGGGTACAATGGGTGGGAGGATGAAGGAGAAGGCGAGAATTATACGTGGCTGGAGAGAAAGGGACGCGGGAAGCGACAGGAAAAAGAGGAGAGAGAAAGCGAGGAACGCCCCGCAAAGACAGGATGGCGTCGCCGTCGAAAACACGGCGACCGCGGTATTTACATCACAACGGCGACGGCGCGACCACCCCAGGTCGCGGGGAAGGTCGACAATACCCTCCCCTCCCAGCGAGGCGCTCATTTCAGAGTCGCCGGAGTCGTTTCCTGGCTGAGGCTCCCGCCAGGACGTTCCCGAGATTACCAGACTACGCCATAGACTAAAGACGACGTAGACTGCTTATTCGTCTTCCGCTATTGTGCCCAACATTGACCTACCCCAAAAGGAACACAACTGTCTAAGTCACATGGTCAACACTGATGAACGTGTTTGTTTATATCTTAATTTTTAAATGACAAGTACTATTATATGAATAAAATACTTTCAACAATTTGAATTTAATAAAACTAAATTACAAATTGGTTAGACGAAGTATAAAAACGTCTCAAAACATTTGTTTACAAATCAGTTTCGCAAGTCATGTTGGCAGAAAAGCAGGTCAATGTTGGGACACAGATTGGCTGTGCGCAGCCAGCGAGATCACTCTATCTCATATTTAGTCTATGGACTACACGGCGCACCTCCACGCGTCGACTGTGCTCGAGACGTATAGTCCATTCACAGTTACTCCCAACTTTTCTGAAGCCCTGCTGAAGTTCTATATGCAGGCTGTTCCTAAGCCCCATGCAAACAAAGCTGGTAATTCATAACAAATTCTTAAATTCTGACAAATATTTACAAAACTAATAGTTATATTGAAATGATTAGTTTTTCACTGTACTTTGTCTTATTGCTGCTTTGTTAAATTATGTTTGTTTTATGTAATTAATACCTCTTATGATAATCATACATATGCATCAATATTTATGTACGTGGTTAAGTTTATGAGAAGGTGAAAGCCTTAACTTCGCTACTAGTAAAGCGAGTTAATAATAATATTAATAATAATAATAATTACCAAGTCACGAAAATTGCACCAGACAGACAACGCACCATATTTGTGTCCACCCAGTTTGATTATATTTTGCATGATGGCTATTTCTTACTACGCACTACCAACACAAATATTTTCTCTCTGTTTTGTTCATATTAATTATAAATGAAATATTATAATTTATACATACAAAATATAAGTAAAAGTTCAATTGAACAAAAAAAAAAAAAAAAAACTTTTAAGTTAACGGAAGTACAAAACGCTTGTGATACGTGAAATATTGTAGGAAACAAATAACACGTCATAATGGGGTGATTTTTCGAAGGATTGATTCAAAAAGTGTGAAGATACTGCGAACAGACTATGCATTCGGTTTTTCGCGCTTGAACAGCTGCAAACCCACGCGCCCACGCATTTCTAAACTTCTACACGCATAATACGCACAGCCAGATGGCACGCTTAGCAGAAGTATCGTCGGAAAGTTCTGTTCACATTTTAAATCAACTAAGCTGTTTTTTTCTTCTAATAATTCGTACAGCTAGAATTTTGTCAAGGTACATCATTGCTTTCCACCGACGTAATTACTGCCAAGTAAGCAACGTAATTATTTAAATGGTGTTTAATTTGTGAGTTATGTTGTGGTCGCGTTCGATCCAGAAGCCTTAGAATTTCTCCACTGCAGCAGGGACCATCTGCTTTCACAAACTTGCAATGGCAAACTGCACTGAAGCCTTACCGGGCTTAGGAACTTGCAGCAAGCAGTAGCGTGTAAGGGATACAAAGTGAATAATGAACCTCCAAGTACGTACAACGCAGTAACGCAGACCTCGCAAACGCTTATTTCAAGAAGAAACGCACTCACTTTCATTAGCATTTCTGAACACGCGATGCGTTCCCTTTCACTTCCATCGCCTGATGGTTACATCAGTTTCAATTTATTCAAGTCTCATTGCTTGCCATGCGCATTTGACTAAACGCGGAAATATATAGTTTTACCGGTATCCAAATGTAAATTATGTGACATATTTACATTATAAACCTGTGTTAATATTACGCAAAAATTTTACTCTAAAATTAGCAACTAACCAAAAAACTATAGAAACCAGTTGCAGTAGCTTCAAATCTTTAATACTGCATTTTCAAAATGACGCTGTCAACTTAACTGTCAAACTCTAAGTACACGCAGGCATAGGCTGTTCACGATTAATTAAGCACATTTGAAATCAACCTTTGAAAAATGGCACTGCCCCTACTTAAATATATTCCAAGGGGTACACTGATGGCATGCGCCCAGTAAAGTTGGTAACGACGGAAGGGAAAGTAGTTCCATATTTTAACACTGAATTAAAAGCGTTAGGTAAACGTTTGTAAATACTAAATTATTAATTTCGTTCTATTTTTAAATGCATGTTATAAGAATGAGCAAATTTGGAAAATATTTACTCTTGTAACAATTTCACAATATTAAGCTTGACCGACGCTTTGGAGCGATCAGGCCCATGACAACGTTAATTTTACATATGGCGGAATAATAAAAAATGTGCATGCAAGTAGATGTTAAGCAGGGCTTTCAGATGTGCTCTCTTTACCGTGAACAGCGTTTACGTAACGCAAAAGTGTCTCTTTAACCACAAGACACCTGCAACACGTACGTTCCCGCCCCTTCATCGCACACAACGGAACTCGTGTCAATGCGCTCGTAGTGAGGCGGAGGAGATAATTCCAGCGAGTGCAATGCCCGCGATACAGGCGGGGAAAAACATTCCAACGCGTACAAGCTACGCATTTAGCAGCGAACAGTGACTGACGTCCGTGTGCAATTCTCACCGAGCGAGCGAGGGAGAGAGCAAATATATGTAAATTAAATTCGCCTCCGGAATTTTCCCCGGGAGATTGCGAGGCGGTGGCGAGCAATGACCCCCCTCTCCCCCATCCTCTCGCCCATAAAACATACAACGGCGCCATCAGCCTAACTTCGGCCAATTGGCGTGTATTTTATGGCGGCAGATATGCAAGTGGAAAACTTTTATGCGGGCCAACCGGCAGCAACAACATGTAATTCATCTGAACATTTCTTCGTCCTTCGGCGACTAGCGCCATGAGCCAGGAATGTGTAGTGCTGAAAGCCGGGTGGGAGGGGGGAGAGGGACGCCAACACATCCAACTTCTCGCGAGCTGCGAGAAACTTTCTCGTCTGCCGCCATAACAGTCCATGATTTATAATAAACCGACATCTTTATATTGTTATTTTTATACTTAACTTCTTTATGTATTGGGAAGGGGGAAGCGGAGGGAACGGCGAAGAAATCGGGTGATTTAAAGTTTTATTGTTGCACAGGAACGTCGGAAAGAGGACCGGGAAGTACTTCAGGTGGAACGACGGAATGAGTTCGGGCAGAAGGCGCTAGAGGCGAGGTTACTGGGACGATGCAGTCGTTTATGCTAACTCCGTAACCTCAAAAGGAAAAAAGAGGAGCTGTCATTTAGCAAAGGATAGACAAACCCACGCGAACATCAGGAGTGAAGAGATTTGGGTGGTTCTTAACATTGAGGTCTTGAGAAACGATAAGGGTGAAGCCAGGTGAGTATGGAGCAGCGCTGGAATGCAAGCCCGCGGGAAACGGGAGATCCCCGAGACGCGCTGGCCAGCGGCATCGTCCGGCACGATTCCTACGGGAAGCGAACCCGGTTCGCCTAGGTGGGAGGCGGGTGGTATAACCACTACACCACCGCGGCCCCGCGAATATCAGGACTAACCGGGAAGTATCCTTGCCATTTTGAATTTACGTATTTTCCTCAATTTTCGGAGTCAATATTTAAAAACCAAGCTCGTCAAGGTATAGGGAACATCTAAACAGTTATTTCGAAATCCAACTTATTTTTCTTACGTGATTAGTTTCACATTTGCAACCGTAATCAAACATTACCTAATTATTTAATAATGTCAATTCCACAAGGGAAAATACAAGTATAATCGAAACAGTACAAATTTCAAATAAATTCGTTAAGTAATCCTGTATGTCATGCCTACCTTTGATTTTTTTGTGTATGGTCATAAATTTTCATTACTAAGATTTATCGAAGATGGAATTGATACTGTCCACTTAAGAAGTACACCATATCTGTATTACGAGTACACAAAATATTAACGCCTTCCTTGACAATCTGAGAGTACACAGTGCAACGACTTTCATAACCGGAAAGCCGTTAGCTTCAAACGACGTTTCCGGTTCAAATCTATACAGTTAATTCGTGGATTTGTGTGCATGTTTAAGATGCACGTTTATATTCATGTACTGCGTAAGAAGCCACCATCTTCTTCACACCTCCCCTCTTAAAAAAAAAATAGTAACCAAAATCTGTCTACCTCATCTTCAGTCCATGGCGGGAATCAATGTAGATTAGTATACATAGAAGTTAAGTTAGTTAAAATCACTCACTGAAGTATTTACTCAGGTCTCACTCATTAAAACGGAACAGATTTCACTGTTTTATAAAGTCAGATATTTCGTGTGTTATTTTCGCTACCTCTGGGTGGGAAACAGGCCACACAGCCTGCTAGACATGGTCGACACCGTCCTTCCGGGGTCATTCTCACGAAGGCGGATATTCCGTAGAAGGCGATGAATGATTTGCTAACAGCTCGCATTACCGATCACCATTCATCACGGCGGCCCAAGCTTTTAGCCGCAGCGGGGGAGAACAGGAAGCCAGTTAAGCCGCCCCCCCTTCCCCATTCCACCAAACCCTACCAGGTCAAGGGTCACGGGTCGCCCGCACGCCTACTCCGAAGTGCCGGCCTGTTCCTTCGGCTGCCCTGCTGATCGGGGAAACTATGGTCCACCCCGTTCGGTCACACAGTTTCTTAGTTTCAAGTGTTGCAATCACGGTCATCTTCCAGTATGCGCTGTCTTTGTGTCCAGGACAAGACTGACCTTAACTCGGTCAGTCCCAAAAGGGGACCGCGGTGGTGTAGTGGTCAGACTACTCGCCTCCCACCTAAGTGAACCCGGTTCGATTCCCGACGGGGTCGCTCCCGGATTTTCCCATGTGAGACTCGTGCCGGACGATGCAGTTGGTGGGCTATTTTCTCAGGGATCTCCCGTTTCCCCCGTACTTGCAGTCCGACGCTGCTCCATACTCACCTCGCTTCACCCTCATCGGCTCTCAAGACCTCGATGTTAAAAAGCCGCTCATATCTCTCCACTCCACTCGATCGATGCTGACTGCCGCATTCTGACCCTGACAGCCTACCTAGAAACTAAGTCTCCTACAAGTCTTAACTTCTACCAATGGCGCAACATCTTAAAGGTGTGTATTTCCATCAATGGCCTAACAGACAGACCAACGACTTAGACAAACGGCCAAGGCAATCAGCCGTGTTCCTTCTACCTGCACGCTATTAACATAATTCCTTTTACCATAATGCAATTCCTTTTCCATGGCAAGGGTGCAGCACACGTTCCGTACTTTGACTTTCCTTTTCTTATTTTTGATAGAACAATTTCCATTGAATCAAACGAGGTCTGGGAAAATCAGCAGAATACACACTCGTCCATCAAGAAGGACCAATGCGTTGAAATGGTTACAAAACTGAATTAGAATTTTGTTTGGATCTCCGTTACCTACATGACAACGAAAAAAAGAAGGAAAAAAACACGAAGAACACAATATAAACATGAAAAACACAAAATCAATAAAAATGTGACAGTATAAATAAGCACATGTATGGAAGAAGAGACAACGATCTAGTTAAAAAAAGGTTACAAGACAATCGGACAACTTCAGTGTATTTCTTCACATTACAAATAAAGGGCGCACGCATTAGCGTGTACATTAAAATTAGTATCTCGCTATGAGATTGCCATAAAGTCGATTTTAAATTATATGTAATAAATCAGGAATATTAATAAGCATTGAAGTCGTTACGTTAAAGTTTAAAGTCTTGCG
This sequence comes from Clitarchus hookeri, assembly GCA_002778355.1. Classification (NCBI taxonomy): domain Eukaryota; kingdom Metazoa; phylum Arthropoda; class Insecta; order Phasmatodea; family Phasmatidae; genus Clitarchus; species Clitarchus hookeri. The sequence goes on from NQII01000900.1 coordinate 528,176, forward strand.
GTTTCACCCGTGTTAAAACGCATTTGACATAAAGACGTCGTGAAGATTGATTCAGGGGAGAATCTCTTTCTTAGTGTCTCCTTTCATCGGTTATAAAGGACCCAAAAAGGCTCCGACCGGTTGGAACTAATTTATATTACGAATGTTCATTTAATAAACCATAACTTAAGCACTCGCCTAAATATTAATTCGTGGATACGTTTCAGTCATTTTACAATAAGCAGACAAAAAAAAATTAAGATCCGATAGAGACAGTTCTTTTTCGAGAAAACGTCGGGGTGCGTGTTTGGCCCCAACGTACAACGCACAGTTTCGCAACTTGTCTGTCGTTACCAGCTGCCACCCGGTACCTTGCCTGCAATCATAGAGGGACTAAAGCGTTATCAAAAATATTTCAGCATGGAATATTTTCCCGAAGAACAGCTATCTCGTAAATAATTTGTCAAATTTCCGGCCCGGCAAGTCGTCACTTCAGAAGCCAAATTGTGAAAATCAGCGCACGGACAGAGTATAGGGAGGGACGGTCTGGGCGAACAATGGCGAAACACTGCCTGTAATTTGTTACCCCTCCGCCTGTAATTACAGCGGAGGGCCGGCCTACCTGTCCGGGCACTGCGAGGCAGCTCCCCGCTCTTCTTCGACGACGTGTTATCCCTACCGAGCGAACCAGAGACCCCGAGAGCTCTGCTACTGTACCCAGCATCCAGCCGTAGGAGCAAACTTCTTGTTCCCAGAAGTGAAAGTTAGAAAAAGAAAGAGNACCAATTATCTGTGACAGTGCTCGTGTTCCTTTAAATCCGATCTCTGTCTCTCTCTCCCCCTCCCCCTCATACTGTGCGTTATATGTATGTGCACGGGGTTATGCACGTATGTAACGCTAGTTTCATGTGGATCAAGGTTTTAAATATTTAAATAAATTAATTTACTGCCGAAATATTGCTGTCTTTGGTTATGTAACGACCAATAAACACGGCATATTTTTAAAATAATAACGCAAGCAGTCTACATTAAGTTATAATCACTTATTGCAAATTGAAGTGCCGACCAATCACTGCCTTGGCAATCCACTGGGAGCGACGTCACCACTGGCTGAAAAAAAGGAGGGTCGACCGACCCCCTTACCAACCAAACAACCCAAATACTCGGCGACTGTGGATCCGTGGGTGTACCGGAGCCAGAAACCTTTCTCCGCACTGCTTCGTGAGATTTTTTTTGTGTATTCCCCAAGAATCACGTATTTCTCAATAATTACTACTTTTTTAAGGCGCATGGGAAATAAATTAATGCTATAGAGGATATTCTTATTTTACTATTTTATGGAAGCCGATGTAGGCGTATCCTACAGAATTGGTTTTACTACCTATGAGAGCAAACATTTTACAAGAGTGAAATATTACTGCCAAACTATTTCTGACTCTTTAAATTTTAATATGTTATCACAGTGCAAGGCATCAGGCGAAATAAATGAACCAATATTGCCCTTTTCAAATTTTTTTTGTTGGCTTCAAAAAATATGTAAAATTCAACTGACGCATTGGAGTTCTTTTACTTCCCAATTACAAAAAATCTATGACGTTTTAATGTCGTGCACGCTTTGTTTAGATAAAACGGAGTATCTCATATAAGCAGCATGTACACTGAAGAGCAAAAAAAAACTGGCACACCTGCCTAATATATCTCGTAGCCCCCCTCCTCCCCCAAGCACGTAAAAGTGCCGCAAGACGACGTGGCATGGACTCGACTTATGTCTGAAGGTNATCTCGTAGCCCCCCTCCTCCCCCAAGCACGTAAAAGTGCCGCAAGACGACGTGGCATGGACTCGACTTATGTCTGAAGGTATGCAGGAGGCAATTCACACCATGAATCCTGCAGGGCAGTCCACAAATCCAATATGCGCCAATTTGAGAAAGAGTTGCACGTCTGTCACGTTTAATGATTCTCGTCAGTCGTCGTTTGTCCCGTTCTTTCACGATCTATTTCCGGCCGCAGCGATGTTTTACCGGATTCCCGATATTCACATATCGCTACCTCGGAGATGCCATGTCCCATCTCTCGTGCGCCGACTATAAAACCACGTTCAAACTCACTTAAAACCTGATAACATGCCATTGTAGCAGCAGTAACCGATCTAGCTGCCGACCGCATTGCGTTACTCTGATTGGTTCCATACCTCGCTTATTCGCATACGCGGCCTATTCCAGTTTTTTTGGCTCTTCGGTGTATTTCTGAATTAAAACATCCGGATGACAAGATATCATCACGGCATAGTTTCAAATACAATTGAAACTCAAACTTGCTGCGATTGGCAACATTGCAGCTCACTCCTTCGACTTCGACCACCACCACCATGTACTCTTTTTCGGCTCCTGTGTTTGCAACGTACAAGGTCAGGCTCGTTGTTCGTGTGTTGTTCAGTTCAGATGCTCAGTTAATAAAGTAAAATATATCATATTTGTATATTACACTATTTTTTGTTTCATTATTATATTTTACCCTCTTCAATTATGAAACATGTGTCGGTATTCCCACATCCCCTCTCCCTCAACATCCACTGAAGTCAAAGTGTTGTTCCGGGACGGGTAAATTTATACTACACTCCTTCCACAATCCACGTCCTACATTACCATCTCCCGTAAGCTAACCGGACGACCAATCACACAGATGTTTTTGTACTTAAGGCGCCCGTCTACCTGGCGCTTGAACTGCGTTGCAGAGTGTTCGAAATACACGTTTTTCAACGAAACTATTAAGCGTGCGTCCAACGTTCTGATCTACGAAAAGAACACACACTTCAGACGAGAGCTGTTAAGTACTTTCAAAATATCAAGTACGTTAGAAACATCAATTCAGAGTACTCCAAAACCGCTAAAAACGGCCTTTTCAAGGCGCTGTAGCTCAAAATGCACGCATCAGATACATACAAAACTACTATAGGCGCCTGCACTGAACCTTCCTAAAGAATTCCCACTAATAAAATAATATGGTCACAGCTGAAAGTCCCATAGGTACACGCAGCACTACGAGAACACTGCACGCCAGTTCAGAGCCTTGCGCTTAGCGGCGATGGCGTACTTGATGCGCGTGGCAGTGTCGCCCTTATCGCTCCCGCGCTTCTCGGCCTAAGCGTGGGAAAAATTTTCAGGTAGACGGCGGCCTTAAGGCGGTTGCCTAGTGAAGAGTATGTTTTCGTGAGTGAGGCAGAAATCGATGATGCGCTACGGACGACGTCGACAGGCGTTATGTAAAGCGGCATCGCCTCTACGCGCAATCCACTCAACTAGCGCGCAGTGGTTTCGTCGTGATCGTACAGCTTAGGGAATGTGTGGTTATACTATGATTTTATTGAAAGCGAATATTCAGCAAAGTCCAAAAGCATCTGTTATAGTTTCGCATGTATCCCGGTTAGTATATTTTGAGATACACCTGTCCGGAAAAGGCATTTTTAGCTAAGCTGGAAGGCATGAAAATAATGTTTATGCACGTAAGTAGCATCACTTCATCGTCTGGAATGTGCCTTTATACTGCGTGCGCAGCTAGACAAGTGAATGTCGGTGGTTGCCGGTCGCTACTGGAGCAGTGCGCAGTGGTGTAGACGCTGGTCTGCACCGCCCCGTGCCGATACGGGCCGTACTTGTCCCCGCCAGTCTATTGCGCGCGATCCTACGCAAAACGAGTGAAAGGCGCGCGGAATGCTGTACTAATTACTGCGCTGGGGCAAGCAGCCGTTTGTTTATTATGGGAGTCGTGGCTCTAATTAAGAAATAATTTTTATTTTTTTATAAAATAAAACGTAATTACAAGCCTGTCGACACCCAAAACGGACAACAAAATGTTACACCATTTTTTTTTTTGCGGCTGTTTGCTACTAACTAGCCAAAGAATAGCGTGCGAGTGTTTCTCCTCTAAGCATCAGGACTTCACTGATCACAAAGAACCAGTACTTGCAAGCCCACCGATATATAGATAACTGCGACTGTCGCAATTTTAATGTTAACGATAACTTGAGTCTGTCGTTGGCGTAAAAAAATTATATTTCATTAAAATAATAAAACCTCCGTCTAATTATCACCAAACTCTTTATCAAACTCTTTATCTTATCATCTGTGTATTCCATTTTTTTTAATGTTGACTGCTAGTTTATTTTTTCTGTAACAGCTCGATCAAACAAAATGGCGCTTGTTATACGCGTGTATTACATGTACCGTAATATGCATAGACGTAGAGTTAGTATGTAACTAAATTAAATACAAATTAGTTTAATAATTATGTATACAGAATTTACTCCTGTCCGACTGTACATACAACTTTGTCTCAAATGACTGTATTTTTAAGTTACTGACCTGACGTACTTACATACGAATGGAAACCCACTATGCATGTGGACCACAGTTTTTCGCTGTCTTGATAACCGAAGTATAGTTTGTTTCTTATCAGGATATTCTGATGCTACGATGCATACTACCG